>JAPDVR010000089.1:0-49371 GCA_026230005.1 Gila orcuttii | reverse complement strand
GGGAAAGTTCGAAACGCGTCGCGAGAGTACCTGAATGACACAATACCGTAAAAATGAGTACAGCTGCCATCATTTTGAGTGGGGATGATGTTGAACAGCTCTGGAAAATTTTCTCTTCAGCCCATATAGGCGTTGAGTTGGTTCAGAAGGCCTCCATCATTGAGTGTCGTGATGTTGATGAGCCAAATTAATTTTTTCTCCGTCCACTGTGACGTTGAGTGTCTCTCCAATGTCCATACAGACGTTGGAAAATCGTGTTTGTGCCCTTCCACACATCTGCACTAAAACCTACCCTCGTTTTTTCTGCAAAATTAACCCTTTCTGGCGTAAACCTCGGCAATATAGCCCTATTGGATTTAGCACATGGCGAGTTAGCCCTCCATTTTATTATTTTATAATTGTACATGTCTCTCTAGGACATTGCTGGGTTCACTTTGGTGTTTGTATTCGGGGAGCGGCCAGTAGAACGACGGACCGTGCCTAACCTGAATTTGTCTTCGGACAGTTTATGGTATTTATTTCCCCTAACCAAGCCAGTGCCTCTGCCTCTGGACCCTGGAGACTGCATTTGAGTGTTCCTTTTGGTGTTTGTGAGTGTTTATGTATAATTATTAAATTTTAAAATTGAATACAAATTTATTGATAGTGAAAAAACGATTTATGATGCACCATACAGTGCTGAACAGTGTGTTCTTGCAGTAGTGGGAGGGGCCCAGCCCTCTGAACTATAAAGTCCAGGGGGACCACGCCCTCTACCACATTTCAGTAGAGTGAGTAAGAGACAGCAGTCATTCCAATCCGCCTGATGAGAACCTTGGGAAAGTTCGAAACGCGTCGCGAGAGTACCTGAATGACACAATACCGTAAAAATGAGTACAGCTGCCATCATTTTGAGTGGGGATGATGTTGAACAGCTCTGGAAAATTTTCTCTTCAGCCCATATAGGCGTTGAGTTGGTTCAGAAGGCCTCCATCATTGAGTGTCGTGATGTTGATGAGCCAAATTAATTTTTTCTCCGTCCACTGTGACGTTGAGTGTCTCTCCAATGTCCATACAGACGTTGGAAAATCGTGTTTGTGCCCTTCCACACATCTGCACTAAAACCTACCCTCGTTTTTTCTGCAAAATTAACCCTTTCTGGCGTAAACCTCGGCAATATAGCCCTATTGGATTTAGCACATGGCGAGTTAGCCTCCATTTTATTATTTTATAATTGTACATGTCTCTCTAGGACATTGCTGGGTTCACTTTGGTGTTTGTATTCGGGGAGCGGCCAGTAGAACGACGGACCGTGCCTAACCTGAATTTGTCTTCGGACAGTTTATGGTATTTATTTCCCCTAACCAAGCCAGTGCCTCTGCCTCTGGACCCTGGAGACTGCATTTGAGTGTTCCTTTTGGTGTTTGTGAGTGTTTATGTATAATTATTAAATTTTAAAATTGAATACAAATTTATTGATAGTGAAAAAACGATTTATGATGCACCATACAGTGCTGAACAGTGTGTTCTTGCAGTAGTGGGAGGGGCCCAGCCCTCTGAACTATAAAGTCCAGGGGGACCACGCCCTCTACCACATTTCAGTAGAGTGAGTAAGAGACAGCAGTCATTCCAATCCGCCTGATGAGAACCTTGGGAAAGTTCGAAACGCGTCGCGAGAGTACCTGAATGACACAATACCGTAAAAATGAGTACAGCTGCCATCATTTTGAGTGGGGATGATGTTGAACAGCTCTGGAAAATTTTCTCTTCAGCCCATATAGGCGTTGAGTTGGTTCAGAAGGCCTCCATCATTGAGTGTCGTGATGTTGATGAGCCAAATTAATTTTTTCTCCGTCCACTGTGACGTTGAGTGTCTCTCCAATGTCCATACAGACGTTGGAAAATCGTGTTTGTGCCCTTCCACACATCTGCACTAAAACCTACCCTCGTTTTTTCTGCAAAATTAACCCTTTCTGGCGTAAACCTCGGCAATATAGCCCTATTGGATTTAGCACATGGCGAGTTAGCCCTCCATTTTATTATTTTATAATTGTACATGTCTCTCTAGGACATTGCTGGGTTCACTTTGGTGTTTGTATTCGGGGAGCGGCCAGTAGAACGACGGACCGTGCCTAACCTGAATTTGTCTTCGGACAGTTTATGGTATTTATTTCCCCTAACCAAGCCAGTGCCTCTGCCTCTGGACCCTGGAGACTGCATTTGAGTGTTCCTTTTGGTGTTTGTGAGTGTTTATGTATAATTATTAAATTTTAAAATTGAATACAAATTTATTGATAGTGAAAAAACGATTTATGATGCACCATACAGTGCTGAACAGTGTGTTCTTGCAGTAGTGGGAGGGGCCCAGCCCTCTGAACTATAAAGTCCAGGGGGACCACGCCCTCTACCACATTTCAGTAGAGTGAGTAAGAGACAGCAGTCATTCCAATCCGCCTGATGAGAACCTTGGGAAAGTTCGAAACGCGTCGCGAGAGTACCTGAATGACACAATACCGTAAAAATGAGTACAGCTGCCATCATTTTGAGTGGGGATGATGTTGAACAGCTCTGGAAAATTTTCTCTTCAGCCCATATAGGCGTTGAGTTGGTTCAGAAGGCCTCCATCATTGAGTGTCGTGATGTTGATGAGCCAAATTAATTTTTTCTCCGTCCACTGTGACGTTGAGTGTCTCTCCAATGTCCATACAGACGTTGGAAAATCGTGTTTGTGCCCTTCCACACATCTGCACTAAAACCTACCCTCGTTTTTTCTGCAAAATTAACCCTTTCTGGCGTAAACCTCGGCAATATAGCCCTATTGGATTTAGCACATGGCGAGTTAGCCCTCCATTTTATTATTTTATAATTGTACATGTCTCTCTAGGACATTGCTGGGTTCACTTTGGTGTTTGTATTCGGGGAGCGGCCAGTAGAACGACGGACCGTGCCTAACCTGAATTTGTCTTCGGACAGTTTATGGTATTTATTTCCCCTAACCAAGCCAGTGCCTCTGCCTCTGGACCCTGGAGACTGCATTTGAGTGTTCCTTTTGGTGTTTGTGAGTGTTTATGTATAATTATTAAATTTTAAAATTGAATACAAATTTATTGATAGTGAAAAAACGATTTATGATGCACCATACAGTGCTGAACAGTGTGTTCTTGCAGTAGTGGGAGGGGCCCAGCCCTCTGAACTATAAAGTCCAGGGGGACCACGCCCTCTACCACATTTCAGTAGAGTGAGTAAGAGACAGCAGTCATTCCAATCCGCCTGATGAGAACCTTGGGAAAGTTCGAAACGCGTCGCGAGAGTACCTGAATGACACAATACCGTAAAAATGAGTACAGCTGCCATCATTTTGAGTGGGGATGATGTTGAACAGCTCTGGAAAATTTTCTCTTCAGCCCATATAGGCGTTGAGTTGGTTCAGAAGGCCTCCATCATTGAGTGTCGTGATGTTGATGAGCCAAATTAATTTTTTCTCCGTCCACTGTGACGTTGAGTGTCTCTCCAATGTCCATACAGACGTTGGAAAATCGTGTTTGTGCCCTTCCACACATCTGCACTAAAACCTACCCTCGTTTTTTCTGCAAAATTAACCCTTTCTGGCGTAAACCTCGGCAATATAGCCCTATTGGATTTAGCACATGGCGAGTTAGCCCTCCATTTTATTATTTTATAATTGTACATGTCTCTCTAGGACATTGCTGGGTTCACTTTGGTGTTTGTATTCGGGGAGCGGCCAGTAGAACGACGGACCGTGCCTAACCTGAATTTGTCTTCGGACAGTTTATGGTATTTATTTCCCCTAACCAAGCCAGTGCCTCTGCCTCTGGACCCTGGAGACTGCATTTGAGTGTTCCTTTTGGTGTTTGTGAGTGTTTATGTATAATTATTAAATTTAAAATTGAATACAAATTTATTGATAGTGAAAAAACGATTTATGATGCACCATACAGTGCTGAACAGTGTGTTCTTGCAGTAGTGGGAGGGGCCCAGCCCTCTGAACTATAAAGTCCAGGGGGACCACGCCCTCTACCACATTTCAGTAGAGTGAGTAAGAGACAGCAGTCATTCCAATCCGCCTGATGAGAACCTTGGGAAAGTTCGAAACGCGTCGCGAGAGTACCTGAATGACACAATACCGTAAAAATGAGTACAGCTGCCATCATTTTGAGTGGGATGATGTTGAACAGCTCTGGAAAATTTTCTCTTCAGCCCATATAGGCGTTGAGTTGGTTCAGAAGGCCTCCATCATTGAGTGTCGTGATGTTGATGAGCCAAATTAATTTTTTCTCCGTCCACTGTGACGTTGAGTGTCTCTCCAATGTCCATACAGACGTTGGAAAATCGTGTTTGTGCCCTTCCACACATCTGCACTAAAACCTACCCTCGTTTTTTCTGCAAAATTAACCCTTTCTGGCGTAAACCTCGGCAATATAGCCCTATTGGATTTAGCACATGGCGAGTTAGCCCTCCATTTTATTATTTTATAATTGTACATGTCTCTCTAGGACATTGCTGGGTTCACTTTGGTGTTTGTATTCGGGGAGCGGCCAGTAGAACGACGGACCGTGCCTAACCTGAATTTGTCTTCGGACAGTTTATGGTATTTATTTCCCCTAACCAAGCCAGTGCCTCTGCCTCTGGACCCTGGAGACTGCATTTGAGTGTTCCTTTTGGTGTTTGTGAGTGTTTATGTATAATTATTAAATTTTAAAATTGAATACAAATTTATTGATAGTGAAAAAACGATTTATGATGCACCATACAGTGCTGAACAGTGTGTTCTTGCAGTAGTGGGAGGGGCCCAGCCCTCTGAACTATAAAGTCCAGGGGGACCACGCCCTCTACCACATTTCAGTAGAGTGAGTAAGAGACAGCAGTCATTCCAATCCGCCTGATGAGAACCTTGGGAAAGTTCGAAACGCGTCGCGAGAGTACCTGAATGACACAATACCGTAAAAATGAGTACAGCTGCCATCATTTTGAGTGGGGATGATGTTGAACAGCTCTGGAAAATTTTCTCTTCAGCCCATATAGGCGTTGAGTTGGTTCAGAAGGCCTCCATCATTGAGTGTCGTGATGTTGATGAGCCAAATTAATTTTTTCTCCGTCCACTGTGACGTTGAGTGTCTCTCCAATGTCCATACAGACGTTGGAAAATCGTGTTTGTGCCCTTCCACACATCTGCACTAAAACCTACCCTCGTTTTTTCTGCAAAATTAACCCTTTCTGGCGTAAACCTCGGCAATATAGCCCTATTGGATTTAGCACATGGCGAGTTAGCCCTCCATTTTATTATTTTATAATTGTACATGTCTCTCTAGGACATTGCTGGGTTCACTTTGGTGTTTGTATTCGGGAGCGGCCAGTAGAACGACGGACCGTGCCTAACCTGAATTTGTCTTCGGACAGTTTATGGTATTTATTTCCCCTAACCAAGCCAGTGCCTCTGCCTCTGGACCCTGGAGACTGCATTTGAGTGTTCCTTTTGGTGTTTGTGAGTGTTTATGTATAATTATTAAATTTTAAAATTGAATACAAATTTATTGATAGTGAAAAAAACGATTTATGATGCACCATACAGTGCTGAACAGTGTGTTCTTGCAGTAGTGGGAGGGGCCCAGCCCTCTGAACTATAAAGTCCAGGGGGACCACGCCCTCTACCACATTTCAGTAGAGTGAGTAAGAGACAGCAGTCATTCCAATCCGCCTGATGAGAACCTTGGGAAAGTTCGAAACGCGTCGCGAGAGTACCTGAATGACACAATACCGTAAAAATGAGTACAGCTGCCATCATTTTGAGTGGGGATGATGTTGAACAGCTCTGGAAAATTTTCTCTTCAGCCCATATAGGCGTTGAGTTGGTTCAGAAGGCCTCCATCATTGAGTGTCGTGATGTTGATGAGCCAAATTAATTTTTCTCCGTCCACTGTGACGTTGAGTGTCTCTCCAATGTCCATACAGACGTTGGAAAATCGTGTTTGTGCCCTTCCACACATCTGCACTAAAACCTACCCTCGTTTTTTCTGCAAAATTAACCCTTTCTGGCGTAAACCTCGGCAATATAGCCCTATTGGATTTAGCACATGGCGAGTTAGCCCTCCATTTTATTATTTTATAATTGTACATGTCTCTCTAGGACATTGCTGGGTTCACTTTGGTGTTTGTATTCGGGGAGCGGCCAGTAGAACGACGGACCGTGCCTAACCTGAATTTGTCTTCGGACAGTTTATGGTATTTATTTCCCCTAACCAAGCCAGTGCCTCTGCCTCTGGACCCTGGAGACTGCATTTGAGTGTTCCTTTTGGTGTTTGTGAGTGTTTATGTATAATTATTAAATTTTAAAATTGAATACAAATTTATTGATAGTGAAAAAACGATTTATGATGCACCATACAGTGCTGAACAGTGTGTTCTTGCAGTAGTGGGAGGGGCCCAGCCCTCTGAACTATAAAGTCCAGGGGGACCACGCCCTCTACCACATTTCAGTAGAGTGAGTAAGAGACAGCAGTCATTCCAATCCGCCTGATGAGAACCTTGGGAAAGTTCGAAACGCGTCGCGAGAGTACCTGAATGACACAATACCGTAAAAATGAGTACAGCTGCCATCATTTTGAGTGGGGATGATGTTGAACAGCTCTGGAAAATTTTCTCTTCAGCCCATATAGGCGTTGAGTTGGTTCAGAAGGCCTCCATCATTGAGTGTCGTGATGTTGATGAGCCAAATTAATTTTTTCTCCGTCCACTGTGACGTTGAGTGTCTCTCCAATGTCCATACAGACGTTGGAAAATCGTGTTTGTGCCCTTCCACACATCTGCACTAAAACCTACCCTCGTTTTTTCTGCAAAATTAACCCTTTCTGGCGTAAACCTCGGCAATATAGCCCTATTGGATTTAGCACATGGCGAGTTAGCCCTCCATTTTATTATTTTATAATTGTACATGTCTCTCTAGGACATTGCTGGGTTCACTTTGGTGTTTGTATTCGGGGAGCGGCCAGTAGAACGACGGACCGTGCCTAACCTGAATTTGTCTTCGGACAGTTTATGGTATTTATTTCCCCTAACCAAGCCAGTGCCTCTGCCTCTGGACCCTGGAGACTGCATTTGAGTGTTCCTTTTGGTGTTTGTGAGTGTTTATGTATAATTATTAAATTTTAAAATTGAATACAAATTTATTGATAGTGAAAAAACGATTTATGATGCACCATACAGTGCTGAACAGTGTGTTCTTGCAGTAGTGGGAGGGGCCCAGCCCTCTGAACTATAAAGTCCAGGGGGACCACGCCCTCTACCACATTTCAGTAGAGTGAGTAAGAGACAGCAGTCATTCCAATCCGCCTGATGAGAACCTTGGGAAAGTTCGAAACGCGTCGCGAGAGTACCTGAATGACACAATACCGTAAAAATGAGTACAGCTGCCATCATTTTGAGTGGGGATGATGTTGAACAGCTCTGGAAAATTTTCTCTTCAGCCCATATAGGCGTTGAGTTGGTTCAGAAGGCCTCCATCATTGAGTGTCGTGATGTTGATGAGCCAAATTAATTTTTTCTCCGTCCACTGTGACGTTGAGTGTCTCTCCAATGTCCATACAGACGTTGGAAAATCGTGTTTGTGCCCTTCCACACATCTGCACTAAAACCTACCCTCGTTTTTTCTGCAAAATTAACCCTTTCTGGCGTAAACCTCGGCAATATAGCCCTATTGGATTTAGCACATGGCGAGTTAGCCCTCCATTTTATTATTTTATAATTGTACATGTCTCTCTAGGACATTGCTGGGTTCACTTTGGTGTTTGTATTCGGGGAGCGGCCAGTAGAACGACGGACCGTGCCTAACCTGAATTTGTCTTCGGACAGTTTATGGTATTTATTTCCCCTAACCAAGCCAGTGCCTCTGCCTCTGGACCCTGGAGACTGCATTTGAGTGTTCCTTTTGGTGTTTGTGAGTGTTTATGTATAATTATTAAATTTTAAAATTGAATACAAATTTATTGATAGTGAAAAAACGATTTATGATGCACCATACAGTGCTGAACAGTGTGTTCTTGCAGTAGTGGGAGGGGCCCAGCCCTCTGAACTATAAAGTCCAGGGGGACCACGCCCTCTACCACATTTCAGTAGAGTGAGTAAGAGACAGCAGTCATTCCAATCCGCCTGATGAGAACCTTGGGAAAGTTCGAAACGCGTCGCGAGAGTACCTGAATGACACAATACCGTAAAAATGAGTACAGCTGCCATCATTTTGAGTGGGGATGATGTTGAACAGCTCTGGAAAATTTTCTCTTCAGCCCATATAGGCGTTGAGTTGGTTCAGAAGGCCTCCATCATTGAGTGTCGTGATGTTGATGAGCCAAATTAATTTTTTCTCCGTCCACTGTGACGTTGAGTGTCTCTCCAATGTCCATACAGACGTTGGAAAATCGTGTTTGTGCCCTTCCACACATCTGCACTAAAACCTACCCTCGTTTTTTCTGCAAAATTAACCCTTTCTGGCGTAAACCTCGGCAATATAGCCCTATTGGATTTAGCACATGGCGAGTTAGCCCTCCATTTTATTATTTTATAATTGTACATGTCTCTCTAGGACATTGCTGGGTTCACTTTGGTGTTTGTATTCGGGGAGCGGCCAGTAGAACGACGGACCGTGCCTAACCTGAATTTGTCTTCGGACAGTTTATGGTATTTATTTCCCCTAACCAAGCCAGTGCCTCTGCCTCTGGACCCTGGAGACTGCATTTGAGTGTTCCTTTTGGTGTTTGTGAGTGTTTATGTATAATTATTAAATTTTAAAATTGAATACAAATTTATTGATAGTGAAAAAACGATTTATGATGCACCATACAGTGCTGAACAGTGTGTTCTTGCAGTAGTGGGAGGGGCCCAGCCCTCTGAACTATAAAGTCCAGGGGGACCACGCCCTCTACCACATTTCAGTAGAGTGAGTAAGAGACAGCAGTCATTCCAATCCGCCTGATGAGAACCTTGGGAAAGTTCGAAACGCGTCGCGAGAGTACCTGAATGACACAATACCGTAAAAATGAGTACAGCTGCCATCATTTTGAGTGGGGATGATGTTGAACAGCTCTGGAAAATTTTCTCTTCAGCCCATATAGGCGTTGAGTTGGTTCAGAAGGCCTCCATCATTGAGTGTCGTGATGTTGATGAGCCAAATTAATTTTTTCTCCGTCCACTGTGACGTTGAGTGTCTCTCCAATGTCCATACAGACGTTGGAAAATCGTGTTTGTGCCCTTCCACACATCTGCACTAAAACCTACCCTCGTTTTTTCTGCAAAATTAACCCTTTCTGGCGTAAACCTCGGCAATATAGCCCTATTGGATTTAGCACATGGCGAGTTAGCCCTCCATTTTATTATTTTATAATTGTACATGTCTCTCTAGGACATTGCTGGGTTCACTTTGGTGTTTGTATTCGGGGAGCGGCCAGTAGAACGACGGACCGTGCCTAACCTGAATTTGTCTTCGGACAGTTTATGGTATTTATTTCCCCTAACCAAGCCAGTGCCTCTGCCTCTGGACCCTGGAGACTGCATTTGAGTGTTCCTTTTGGTGTTTGTGAGTGTTTATGTATAATTATTAAATTTTAAAATTGAATACAAATTTATTGATAGTGAAAAAACGATTTATGATGCACCATACAGTGCTGAACAGTGTGTTCTTGCAGTAGTGGGAGGGGCCCAGCCCTCTGAACTATAAAGTCCAGGGGGACCACGCCCTCTACCACATTTCAGTAGAGTGAGTAAGAGACAGCAGTCATTCCAATCCGCCTGATGAGAACCTTGGGAAAGTTCGAAACGCGTCGCGAGAGTACCTGAATGACACAATACCGTAAAAATGAGTACAGCTGCCATCATTTTGAGTGGGGATGATGTTGAACAGCTCTGGAAAATTTTCTCTTCAGCCCATATAGGCGTTGAGTTGGTTCAGAAGGCCTCCATCATTGAGTGTCGTGATGTTGATGAGCCAAATTAATTTTTTCTCCGTCCACTGTGACGTTGAGTGTCTCTCCAATGTCCATACAGACGTTGGAAAATCGTGTTTGTGCCCTTCCACACATCTGCACTAAAACCTACCCTCGTTTTTTCTGCAAAATTAACCCTTTCTGGCGTAAACCTCGGCAATATAGCCCTATTGGATTTAGCACATGGCGAGTTAGCCCTCCATTTTATTATTTTATAATTGTACATGTCTCTCTAGGACATTGCTGGGTTCACTTTGGTGTTTGTATTCGGGGAGCGGCCAGTAGAACGACGGACCGTGCCTAACCTGAATTTGTCTTCGGACAGTTTATGGTATTTATTTCCCCTAACCAAGCCAGTGCCTCTGCCTCTGGACCCTGGAGACTGCATTTGAGTGTTCCTTTTGGTGTTTGTGAGTGTTTATGTATAATTATTAAATTTTAAAATTGAATACAAATTTATTGATAGTGAAAAAACGATTTATGATGCACCATACAGTGCTGAACAGTGTGTTCTTGCAGTAGTGGGAGGGGCCCAGCCCTCTGAACTATAAAGTCCAGGGGGACCACGCCCTCTACCACATTTCAGTAGAGTGAGTAAGAGACAGCAGTCATTCCAATCCGCCTGATGAGAACCTTGGGAAAGTTCGAAACGCGTCGCGAGAGTACCTGAATGACACAATACCGTAAAAATGAGTACAGCTGCCATCATTTTGAGTGGGGATGATGTTGAACAGCTCTGGAAAATTTTCTCTTCAGCCCATATAGGCGTTGAGTTGGTTCAGAAGGCCTCCATCATTGAGTGTCGTGATGTTGATGAGCCAAATTAATTTTTTCTCCGTCCACTGTGACGTTGAGTGTCTCTCCAATGTCCATACAGACGTTGGAAAATCGTGTTTGTGCCCTTCCACACATCTGCACTAAAACCTACCCTCGTTTTTTCTGCAAAATTAACCCTTTCTGGCGTAAACCTCGGCAATATAGCCCTATTGGATTTAGCACATGGCGAGTTAGCCCTCCATTTTATTATTTTATAATTGTACATGTCTCTCTAGGACATTGCTGGGTTCACTTTGGTGTTTGTATTCGGGGAGCGGCCAGTAGAACGACGGACCGTGCCTAACCTGAATTTGTCTTCGGACAGTTTATGGTATTTATTTCCCCTAACCAAGCCAGTGCCTCTGCCTCTGGACCCTGGAGACTGCATTTGAGTGTTCCTTTTGGTGTTTGTGAGTGTTTATGTATAATTATTAAATTTTAAAATTGAATACAAATTTATTGATAGTGAAAAAACGATTTATGATGCACCATACAGTGCTGAACAGTGTGTTCTTGCAGTAGTGGGAGGGGCCCAGCCCTCTGAACTATAAAGTCCAGGGGGACCACGCCCTCTACCACATTTCAGTAGAGTGAGTAAGAGACAGCAGTCATTCCAATCCGCCTGATGAGAACCTTGGGAAAGTTCGAAACGCGTCGCGAGAGTACCTGAATGACACAATACCGTAAAAATGAGTACAGCTGCCATCATTTTGAGTGGGGATGATGTTGAACAGCTCTGGAAAATTTTCTCTTCAGCCCATATAGGCGTTGAGTTGGTTCAGAAGGCCTCCATCATTGAGTGTCGTGATGTTGATGAGCCAAATTAATTTTTTCTCCGTCCACTGTGACGTTGAGTGTCTCTCCAATGTCCATACAGACGTTGGAAAATCGTGTTTGTGCCCTTCCACACATCTGCACTAAAACCTACCCTCGTTTTTTCTGCAAAATTAACCCTTTCTGGCGTAAACCTCGGCAATATAGCCCTATTGGATTTAGCACATGGCGAGTTAGCCCTCCATTTTATTATTTTATAATTGTACATGTCTCTCTAGGACATTGCTGGGTTCACTTTGGTGTTTGTATTCGGGGAGCGGCCAGTAGAACGACGGACCGTGCCTAACCTGAATTTGTCTTCGGACAGTTTATGGTATTTATTTCCCCTAACCAAGCCAGTGCCTCTGCCTCTGGACCCTGGAGACTGCATTTGAGTGTTCCTTTTGGTGTTTGTGAGTGTTTATGTATAATTATTAAATTTTAAAATTGAATACAAATTTATTGATAGTGAAAAAACGATTTATGATGCACCATACAGTGCTGAACAGTGTGTTCTTGCAGTAGTGGGAGGGGCCCAGCCCTCTGAACTATAAAGTCCAGGGGGACCACGCCCTCTACCACATTTCAGTAGAGTGAGTAAGAGACAGCAGTCATTCCAATCCGCCTGATGAGAACCTTGGGAAAGTTCGAAACGCGTCGCGAGAGTACCTGAATGACACAATACCGTAAAAATGAGTACAGCTGCCATCATTTTGAGTGGGGATGATGTTGAACAGCTCTGGAAAATTTTCTCTTCAGCCCATATAGGCGTTGAGTTGGTTCAGAAGGCCTCCATCATTGAGTGTCGTGATGTTGATGAGCCAAATTAATTTTTTCTCCGTCCACTGTGACGTTGAGTGTCTCTCCAATGTCCATACAGACGTTGGAAAATCGTGTTTGTGCCCTTCCACACATCTGCACTAAAACCTACCCTCGTTTTTTCTGCAAAATTAACCCTTTCTGGCGTAAACCTCGGCAATATAGCCCTATTGGATTTAGCACATGGCGAGTTAGCCCTCCATTTTATTATTTTATAATTGTACATGTCTCTCTAGGACATTGCTGGGTTCACTTTGGTGTTTGTATTCGGGGAGCGGCCAGTAGAACGACGGACCGTGCCTAACCTGAATTTGTCTTCGGACAGTTTATGGTATTTATTTCCCCTAACCAAGCCAGTGCCTCTGCCTCTGGACCCTGGAGACTGCATTTGAGTGTTCCTTTTGGTGTTTGTGAGTGTTTATGTATAATTATTAAATTTTAAAATTGAATACAAATTTATTGATAGTGAAAAAACGATTTATGATGCACCATACAGTGCTGAACAGTGTGTTCTTGCAGTAGTGGGAGGGGCCCAGCCCTCTGAACTATAAAGTCCAGGGGGACCACGCCCTCTACCACATTTCAGTAGAGTGAGTAAGAGACAGCAGTCATTCCAATCCGCCTGATGAGAACCTTGGGAAAGTTCGAAACGCGTCGCGAGAGTACCTGAATGACACAATACCGTAAAAATGAGTACAGCTGCCATCATTTTGAGTGGGGATGATGTTGAACAGCTCTGGAAAATTTTCTCTTCAGCCCATATAGGCGTTGAGTTGGTTCAGAAGGCCTCCATCATTGAGTGTCGTGATGTTGATGAGCCAAATTAATTTTTTCTCCGTCCACTGTGACGTTGAGTGTCTCTCCAATGTCCATACAGACGTTGGAAAATCGTGTTTGTGCCCTTCCACACATCTGCACTAAAACCTACCCTCGTTTTTTCTGCAAAATTAACCCTTTCTGGCGTAAACCTCGGCAATATAGCCCTATTGGATTTAGCACATGGCGAGTTAGCCCTCCATTTTATTATTTTATAATTGTACATGTCTCTCTAGGACATTGCTGGGTTCACTTTGGTGTTTGTATTCGGGGAGCGGCCAGTAGAACGACGGACCGTGCCTAACCTGAATTTGTCTTCGGACAGTTTATGGTATTTATTTCCCCTAACCAAGCCAGTGCCTCTGCCTCTGGACCCTGGAGACTGCATTTGAGTGTTCCTTTTGGTGTTTGTGAGTGTTTATGTATAATTATTAAATTTTAAAATTGAATACAAATTTATTGATAGTGAAAAAACGATTTATGATGCACCATACAGTGCTGAACAGTGTGTTCTTGCAGTAGTGGGAGGGGCCCAGCCCTCTGAACTATAAAGTCCAGGGGGACCACGCCCTCTACCACATTTCAGTAGAGTGAGTAAGAGACAGCAGTCATTCCAATCCGCCTGATGAGAACCTTGGGAAAGTTCGAAACGCGTCGCGAGAGTACCTGAATGACACAATACCGTAAAAATGAGTACAGCTGCCATCATTTTGAGTGGGGATGATGTTGAACAGCTCTGGAAAATTTTCTCTTCAGCCCATATAGGCGTTGAGTTGGTTCAGAAGGCCTCCATCATTGAGTGTCGTGATGTTGATGAGCCAAATTAATTTTTTCTCCGTCCACTGTGACGTTGAGTGTCTCTCCAATGTCCATACAGACGTTGGAAAATCGTGTTTGTGCCCTTCCACACATCTGCACTAAAACCTACCCTCGTTTTTTCTGCAAAATTAACCCTTTCTGGCGTAAACCTCGGCAATATAGCCCTATTGGATTTAGCACATGGCGAGTTAGCCCTCCATTTTATTATTTTATAATTGTACATGTCTCTCTAGGACATTGCTGGGTTCACTTTGGTGTTTGTATTCGGGGAGCGGCCAGTAGAACGACGGACCGTGCCTAACCTGAATTTGTCTTCGGACAGTTTATGGTATTTATTTCCCCTAACCAAGCCAGTGCCTCTGCCTCTGGACCCTGGAGACTGCATTTGAGTGTTCCTTTTGGTGTTTGTGAGTGTTTATGTATAATTATTAAATTTTAAAATTGAATACAAATTTATTGATAGTGAAAAAACGATTTATGATGCACCATACAGTGCTGAACAGTGTGTTCTTGCAGTAGTGGGAGGGGCCCAGCCCTCTGAACTATAAAGTCCAGGGGGACCACGCCCTCTACCACATTTCAGTAGAGTGAGTAAGAGACAGCAGTCATTCCAATCCGCCTGATGAGAACCTTGGGAAAGTTCGAAACGCGTCGCGAGAGTACCTGAATGACACAATACCGTAAAAATGAGTACAGCTGCCATCATTTTGAGTGGGGATGATGTTGAACAGCTCTGGAAAATTTTCTCTTCAGCCCATATAGGCGTTGAGTTGGTTCAGAAGGCCTCCATCATTGAGTGTCGTGATGTTGATGAGCCAAATTAATTTTTTCTCCGTCCACTGTGACGTTGAGTGTCTCTCCAATGTCCATACAGACGTTGGAAAATCGTGTTTGTGCCCTTCCACACATCTGCACTAAAACCTACCCTCGTTTTTTCTGCAAAATTAACCCTTTCTGGCGTAAACCTCGGCAATATAGCCCTATTGGATTTAGCACATGGCGAGTTAGCCCTCCATTTTATTATTTTATAATTGTACATGTCTCTCTAGGACATTGCTGGGTTCACTTTGGTGTTTGTATTCGGGGAGCGGCCAGTAGAACGACGGACCGTGCCTAACCTGAATTTGTCTTCGGACAGTTTATGGTATTTATTTCCCCTAACCAAGCCAGTGCCTCTGCCTCTGGACCCTGGAGACTGCATTTGAGTGTTCCTTTTGGTGTTTGTGAGTGTTTATGTATAATTATTAAATTTTAAAATTGAATACAAATTTATTGATAGTGAAAAAACGATTTATGATGCACCATACAGTGCTGAACAGTGTGTTCTTGCAGTAGTGGGAGGGGCCCAGCCCTCTGAACTATAAAGTCCAGGGGGACCACGCCCTCTACCACATTTCAGTAGAGTGAGTAAGAGACAGCAGTCATTCCAATCCGCCTGATGAGAACCTTGGGAAAGTTCGAAACGCGTCGCGAGAGTACCTGAATGACACAATACCGTAAAAATGAGTACAGCTGCCATCATTTTGAGTGGGGATGATGTTGAACAGCTCTGGAAAATTTTCTCTTCAGCCCATATAGGCGTTGAGTTGGTTCAGAAGGCCTCCATCATTGAGTGTCGTGATGTTGATGAGCCAAATTAATTTTTTCTCCGTCCACTGTGACGTTGAGTGTCTCTCCAATGTCCATACAGACGTTGGAAAATCGTGTTTGTGCCCTTCCACACATCTGCACTAAAACCTACCCTCGTTTTTTCTGCAAAATTAACCCTTTCTGGCGTAAACCTCGGCAATATAGCCCTATTGGATTTAGCACATGGCGAGTTAGCCCTCCATTTTATTATTTTATAATTGTACATGTCTCTCTAGGACATTGCTGGGTTCACTTTGGTGTTTGTATTCGGGGAGCGGCCAGTAGAACGACGGACCGTGCCTAACCTGAATTTGTCTTCGGACAGTTTATGGTATTTATTTCCCCTAACCAAGCCAGTGCCTCTGCCTCTGGACCCTGGAGACTGCATTTGAGTGTTCCTTTTGGTGTTTGTGAGTGTTTATGTATAATTATTAAATTTTAAAATTGAATACAAATTTATTGATAGTGAAAAAACGATTTATGATGCACCATACAGTGCTGAACAGTGTGTTCTTGCAGTAGTGGGAGGGGCCCAGCCCTCTGAACTATAAAGTCCAGGGGGACCACGCCCTCTACCACATTTCAGTAGAGTGAGTAAGAGACAGCAGTCATTCCAATCCGCCTGATGAGAACCTTGGGAAAGTTCGAAACGCGTCGCGAGAGTACCTGAATGACACAATACCGTAAAAATGAGTACAGCTGCCATCATTTTGAGTGGGGATGATGTTGAACAGCTCTGGAAAATTTTCTCTTCAGCCCATATAGGCGTTGAGTTGGTTCAGAAGGCCTCCATCATTGAGTGTCGTGATGTTGATGAGCCAAATTAATTTTTTCTCCGTCCACTGTGACGTTGAGTGTCTCTCCAATGTCCATACAGACGTTGGAAAATCGTGTTTGTGCCCTTCCACACATCTGCACTAAAACCTACCCTCGTTTTTTCTGCAAAATTAACCCTTTCTGGCGTAAACCTCGGCAATATAGCCCTATTGGATTTAGCACATGGCGAGTTAGCCCTCCATTTTATTATTTTATAATTGTACATGTCTCTCTAGGACATTGCTGGGTTCACTTTGGTGTTTGTATTCGGGGAGCGGCCAGTAGAACGACGGACCGTGCCTAACCTGAATTTGTCTTCGGACAGTTTATGGTATTTATTTCCCCTAACCAAGCCAGTGCCTCTGCCTCTGGACCCTGGAGACTGCATTTGAGTGTTCCTTTTGGTGTTTGTGAGTGTTTATGTATAATTATTAAATTTTAAAATTGAATACAAATTTATTGATAGTGAAAAAACGATTTATGATGCACCATACAGTGCTGAACAGTGTGTTCTTGCAGTAGTGGGAGGGGCCCAGCCCTCTGAACTATAAAGTCCAGGGGGACCACGCCCTCTACCACATTTCAGTAGAGTGAGTAAGAGACAGCAGTCATTCCAATCCGCCTGATGAGAACCTTGGGAAAGTTCGAAACGCGTCGCGAGAGTACCTGAATGACACAATACCGTAAAAATGAGTACAGCTGCCATCATTTTGAGTGGGGATGATGTTGAACAGCTCTGGAAAATTTTCTCTTCAGCCCATATAGGCGTTGAGTTGGTTCAGAAGGCCTCCATCATTGAGTGTCGTGATGTTGATGAGCCAAATTAATTTTTTCTCCGTCCACTGTGACGTTGAGTGTCTCTCCAATGTCCATACAGACGTTGGAAAATCGTGTTTGTGCCCTTCCACACATCTGCACTAAAACCTACCCTCGTTTTTTCTGCAAAATTAACCCTTTCTGGCGTAAACCTCGGCAATATAGCCCTATTGGATTTAGCACATGGCGAGTTAGCCCTCCATTTTATTATTTTATAATTGTACATGTCTCTCTAGGACATTGCTGGGTTCACTTTGGTGTTTGTATTCGGGGAGCGGCCAGTAGAACGACGGACCGTGCCTAACCTGAATTTGTCTTCGGACAGTTTATGGTATTTATTTCCCCTAACCAAGCCAGTGCCTCTGCCTCTGGACCCTGGAGACTGCATTTGAGTGTTCCTTTTGGTGTTTGTGAGTGTTTATGTATAATTATTAAATTTTAAAATTGAATACAAATTTATTGATAGTGAAAAAACGATTTATGATGCACCATACAGTGCTGAACAGTGTGTTCTTGCAGTAGTGGGAGGGGCCCAGCCCTCTGAACTATAAAGTCCAGGGGGACCACGCCCTCTACCACATTTCAGTAGAGTGAGTAAGAGACAGCAGTCATTCCAATCCGCCTGATGAGAACCTTGGGAAAGTTCGAAACGCGTCGCGAGAGTACCTGAATGACACAATACCGTAAAAATGAGTACAGCTGCCATCATTTTGAGTGGGGATGATGTTGAACAGCTCTGGAAAATTTTCTCTTCAGCCCATATAGGCGTTGAGTTGGTTCAGAAGGCCTCCATCATTGAGTGTCGTGATGTTGATGAGCCAAATTAATTTTTTCTCCGTCCACTGTGACGTTGAGTGTCTCTCCAATGTCCATACAGACGTTGGAAAATCGTGTTTGTGCCCTTCCACACATCTGCACTAAAACCTACCCTCGTTTTTTCTGCAAAATTAACCCTTTCTGGCGTAAACCTCGGCAATATAGCCCTATTGGATTTAGCACATGGCGAGTTAGCCCTCCATTTTATTATTTTATAATTGTACATGTCTCTCTAGGACATTGCTGGGTTCACTTTGGTGTTTGTATTCGGGGAGCGGCCAGTAGAACGACGGACCGTGCCTAACCTGAATTTGTCTTCGGACAGTTTATGGTATTTATTTCCCCTAACCAAGCCAGTGCCTCTGCCTCTGGACCCTGGAGACTGCATTTGAGTGTTCCTTTTGGTGTTTGTGAGTGTTTATGTATAATTATTAAATTTTAAAATTGAATACAAATTTATTGATAGTGAAAAAACGATTTATGATGCACCATACAGTGCTGAACAGTGTGTTCTTGCAGTAGTGGGAGGGGCCCAGCCCTCTGAACTATAAAGTCCAGGGGGACCACGCCCTCTACCACATTTCAGTAGAGTGAGTAAGAGACAGCAGTCATTCCAATCCGCCTGATGAGAACCTTGGGAAAGTTCGAAACGCGTCGCGAGAGTACCTGAATGACACAATACCGTAAAAATGAGTACAGCTGCCATCATTTTGAGTGGGGATGATGTTGAACAGCTCTGGAAAATTTTCTCTTCAGCCCATATAGGCGTTGAGTTGGTTCAGAAGGCCTCCATCATTGAGTGTCGTGATGTTGATGAGCCAAATTAATTTTTTCTCCGTCCACTGTGACGTTGAGTGTCTCTCCAATGTCCATACAGACGTTGGAAAATCGTGTTTGTGCCCTTCCACACATCTGCACTAAAACCTACCCTCGTTTTTTCTGCAAAATTAACCCTTTCTGGCGTAAACCTCGGCAATATAGCCCTATTGGATTTAGCACATGGCGAGTTAGCCCTCCATTTTATTATTTTATAATTGTACATGTCTCTCTAGGACATTGCTGGGTTCACTTTGGTGTTTGTATTCGGGGAGCGGCCAGTAGAACGACGGACCGTGCCTAACCTGAATTTGTCTTCGGACAGTTTATGGTATTTATTTCCCCTAACCAAGCCAGTGCCTCTGCCTCTGGACCCTGGAGACTGCATTTGAGTGTTCCTTTTGGTGTTTGTGAGTGTTTATGTATAATTATTAAATTTTAAAATTGAATACAAATTTATTGATAGTGAAAAAACGATTTATGATGCACCATACAGTGCTGAACAGTGTGTTCTTGCAGTAGTGGGAGGGGCCCAGCCCTCTGAACTATAAAGTCCAGGGGGACCACGCCCTCTACCACATTTCAGTAGAGTGAGTAAGAGACAGCAGTCATTCCAATCCGCCTGATGAGAACCTTGGGAAAGTTCGAAACGCGTCGCGAGAGTACCTGAATGACACAATACCGTAAAAATGAGTACAGCTGCCATCATTTTGAGTGGGGATGATGTTGAACAGCTCTGGAAAATTTTCTCTTCAGCCCATATAGGCGTTGAGTTGGTTCAGAAGGCCTCCATCATTGAGTGTCGTGATGTTGATGAGCCAAATTAATTTTTTCTCCGTCCACTGTGACGTTGAGTGTCTCTCCAATGTCCATACAGACGTTGGAAAATCGTGTTTGTGCCCTTCCACACATCTGCACTAAAACCTACCCTCGTTTTTTCTGCAAAATTAACCCTTTCTGGCGTAAACCTCGGCAATATAGCCCTATTGGATTTAGCACATGGCGAGTTAGCCCTCCATTTTATTATTTTATAATTGTACATGTCTCTCTAGGACATTGCTGGGTTCACTTTGGTGTTTGTATTCGGGGAGCGGCCAGTAGAACGACGGACCGTGCCTAACCTGAATTTGTCTTCGGACAGTTTATGGTATTTATTTCCCCTAACCAAGCCAGTGCCTCTGCCTCTGGACCCTGGAGACTGCATTTGAGTGTTCCTTTTGGTGTTTGTGAGTGTTTATGTATAATTATTAAATTTTAAAATTGAATACAAATTTATTGATAGTGAAAAAACGATTTATGATGCACCATACAGTGCTGAACAGTGTGTTCTTGCAGTAGTGGGAGGGGCCCAGCCCTCTGAACTATAAAGTCCAGGGGGACCACGCCCTCTACCACATTTCAGTAGAGTGAGTAAGAGACAGCAGTCATTCCAATCCGCCTGATGAGAACCTTGGGAAAGTTCGAAACGCGTCGCGAGAGTACCTGAATGACACAATACCGTAAAAATGAGTACAGCTGCCATCATTTTGAGTGGGGATGATGTTGAACAGCTCTGGAAAATTTTCTCTTCAGCCCATATAGGCGTTGAGTTGGTTCAGAAGGCCTCCATCATTGAGTGTCGTGATGTTGATGAGCCAAATTAATTTTTTCTCCGTCCACTGTGACGTTGAGTGTCTCTCCAATGTCCATACAGACGTTGGAAAATCGTGTTTGTGCCCTTCCACACATCTGCACTAAAACCTACCCTCGTTTTTTCTGCAAAATTAACCCTTTCTGGCGTAAACCTCGGCAATATAGCCCTATTGGATTTAGCACATGGCGAGTTAGCCCTCCATTTTATTATTTTATAATTGTACATGTCTCTCTAGGACATTGCTGGGTTCACTTTGGTGTTTGTATTCGGGGAGCGGCCAGTAGAACGACGGACCGTGCCTAACCTGAATTTGTCTTCGGACAGTTTATGGTATTTATTTCCCCTAACCAAGCCAGTGCCTCTGCCTCTGGACCCTGGAGACTGCATTTGAGTGTTCCTTTTGGTGTTTGTGAGTGTTTATGTATAATTATTAAATTTTAAAATTGAATACAAATTTATTGATAGTGAAAAAACGATTTATGATGCACCATACAGTGCTGAACAGTGTGTTCTTGCAGTAGTGGGAGGGGCCCAGCCCTCTGAACTATAAAGTCCAGGGGGACCACGCCCTCTACCACATTTCAGTAGAGTGAGTAAGAGACAGCAGTCATTCCAATCCGCCTGATGAGAACCTTGGGAAAGTTCGAAACGCGTCGCGAGAGTACCTGAATGACACAATACCGTAAAAATGAGTACAGCTGCCATCATTTTGAGTGGGGATGATGTTGAACAGCTCTGGAAAATTTTCTCTTCAGCCCATATAGGCGTTGAGTTGGTTCAGAAGGCCTCCATCATTGAGTGTCGTGATGTTGATGAGCCAAATTAATTTTTTCTCCGTCCACTGTGACGTTGAGTGTCTCTCCAATGTCCATACAGACGTTGGAAAATCGTGTTTGTGCCCTTCCACACATCTGCACTAAAACCTACCCTCGTTTTTTCTGCAAAATTAACCCTTTCTGGCGTAAACCTCGGCAATATAGCCCTATTGGATTTAGCACATGGCGAGTTAGCCCTCCATTTTATTATTTTATAATTGTACATGTCTCTCTAGGACATTGCTGGGTTCACTTTGGTGTTTGTATTCGGGGAGCGGCCAGTAGAACGACGGACCGTGCCTAACCTGAATTTGTCTTCGGACAGTTTATGGTATTTATTTCCCCTAACCAAGCCAGTGCCTCTGCCTCTGGACCCTGGAGACTGCATTTGAGTGTTCCTTTTGGTGTTTGTGAGTGTTTATGTATAATTATTAAATTTTAAAATTGAATACAAATTTATTGATAGTGAAAAAACGATTTATGATGCACCATACAGTGCTGAACAGTGTGTTCTTGCAGTAGTGGGAGGGGCCCAGCCCTCTGAACTATAAAGTCCAGGGGGACCACGCCCTCTACCACATTTCAGTAGAGTGAGTAAGAGACAGCAGTCATTCCAATCCGCCTGATGAGAACCTTGGGAAAGTTCGAAACGCGTCGCGAGAGTACCTGAATGACACAATACCGTAAAAATGAGTACAGCTGCCATCATTTTGAGTGGGGATGATGTTGAACAGCTCTGGAAAATTTTCTCTTCAGCCCATATAGGCGTTGAGTTGGTTCAGAAGGCCTCCATCATTGAGTGTCGTGATGTTGATGAGCCAAATTAATTTTTTCTCCGTCCACTGTGACGTTGAGTGTCTCTCCAATGTCCATACAGACGTTGGAAAATCGTGTTTGTGCCCTTCCACACATCTGCACTAAAACCTACCCTCGTTTTTTCTGCAAAATTAACCCTTTCTGGCGTAAACCTCGGCAATATAGCCCTATTGGATTTAGCACATGGCGAGTTAGCCCTCCATTTTATGATTTTATAATTGTACATGTCTCTCTAGGACATTGCTGGGTTCACTTTGGTGTTTGTATTCGGGGAGCGGCCAGTAGAACGACGGACCGTGCCTAACCTGAATTTGTCTTCGGACAGTTTATGGTATTTATTTCCCCTAACCAAGCCAGTGCCTCTGCCTCTGGACCCTGGAGACTGCATTTGAGTGTTCCTTTTGGTGTTTGTGAGTGTTTATGTATAATTATTAAATTTTAAAATTGAATACAAATTTATTGATAGTGAAAAAACGATTTATGATGCACCATACAGTGCTGAACAGTGTGTTCTTGCAGTAGTGGGAGGGGCCCAGCCCTCTGAACTATAAAGTCCAGGGGGACCACGCCCTCTACCACATTTCAGTAGAGTGAGTAAGAGACAGCAGTCATTCCAATCCGCCTGATGAGAACCTTGGGAAAGTTCGAAACGCGTCGCGAGAGTACCTGAATGACACAATACCGTAAAAATGAGTACAGCTGCCATCATTTTGAGTGGGGATGATGTTGAACAGCTCTGGAAAATTTTCTCTTCAGCCCATATAGGCGTTGAGTTGGTTCAGAAGGCCTCCATCATTGAGTGTCGTGATGTTGATGAGCCAAATTAATTTTTTCTCCGTCCACTGTGACGTTGAGTGTCTCTCCAATGTCCATACAGACGTTGGAAAATCGTGTTTGTGCCCTTCCACACATCTGCACTAAAACCTACCCTCGTTTTTTCTGCAAAATTAACCCTTTCTGGCGTAAACCTCGGCAATATAGCCCTATTGGATTTAGCACATGGCGAGTTAGCCCTCCATTTTATTATTTTATAATTGTACATGTCTCTCTAGGACATTGCTGGGTTCACTTTGGTGTTTGTATTCGGGGAGCGGCCAGTAGAACGACGGACCGTGCCTAACCTGAATTTGTCTTCGGACAGTTTATGGTATTTATTTCCCCTAACCAAGCCAGTGCCTCTGCCTCTGGACCCTGGAGACTGCATTTGAGTGTTCCTTTTGGTGTTTGTGAGTGTTTATGTATAATTATTAAATTTTAAAATTGAATACAAATTTATTGATAGTGAAAAAACGATTTATGATGCACCATACAGTGCTGAACAGTGTGTTCTTGCAGTAGTGGGAGGGGCCCAGCCCTCTGAACTATAAAGTCCAGGGGGACCACGCCCTCTACCACATTTCAGTAGAGTGAGTAAGAGACAGCAGTCATTCCAATCCGCCTGATGAGAACCTTGGGAAAGTTCGAAACGCGTCGCGAGAGTACCTGAATGACACAATACCGTAAAAATGAGTACAGCTGCCATCATTTTGAGTGGGGATGATGTTGAACAGCTCTGGAAAATTTTCTCTTCAGCCCATATAGGCGTTGAGTTGGTTCAGAAGGCCTCCATCATTGAGTGTCGTGATGTTGATGAGCCAAATTAATTTTTTCTCCGTCCACTGTGACGTTGAGTGTCTCTCCAATGTCCATACAGACGTTGGAAAATCGTGTTTGTGCCCTTCCACACATCTGCACTAAAACCTACCCTCGTTTTTTCTGCAAAATTAACCCTTTCTGGCGTAAACCTCGGCAATATAGCCCTATTGGATTTAGCACATGGCGAGTTAGCCCTCCATTTTATTATTTTATAATTGTACATGTCTCTCTAGGACATTGCTGGGTTCACTTTGGTGTTTGTATTCGGGGAGCGGCCAGTAGAACGACGGACCGTGCCTAACCTGAATTTGTCTTCGGACAGTTTATGGTATTTATTTCCCCTAACCAAGCCAGTGCCTCTGCCTCTGGACCCTGGAGACTGCATTTGAGTGTTCCTTTTGGTGTTTGTGAGTGTTTATGTATAATTATTAAATTTTAAAATTGAATACAAATTTATTGATAGTGAAAAAACGATTTATGATGCACCATACAGTGCTGAACAGTGTGTTCTTGCAGTAGTGGGAGGGGCCCAGCCCTCTGAACTATAAAGTCCAGGGGGACCACGCCCTCTACCACATTTCAGTAGAGTGAGTAAGAGACAGCAGTCATTCCAATCCGCCTGATGAGAACCTTGGGAAAGTTCGAAACGCGTCGCGAGAGTACCTGAATGACACAATACCGTAAAAATGAGTACAGCTGCCATCATTTTGAGTGGGGATGATGTTGAACAGCTCTGGAAAATTTTCTCTTCAGCCCATATAGGCGTTGAGTTGGTTCAGAAGGCCTCCATCATTGAGTGTCGTGATGTTGATGAGCCAAATTAATTTTTTCTCCGTCCACTGTGACGTTGAGTGTCTCTCCAATGTCCATACAGACGTTGGAAAATCGTGTTTGTGCCCTTCCACACATCTGCACTAAAACCTACCCTCGTTTTTTCTGCAAAATTAACCCTTTCTGGCGTAAACCTCGGCAATATAGCCCTATTGGATTTAGCACATGGCGAGTTAGCCCTCCATTTTATTATTTTATAATTGTACATGTCTCTCTAGGACATTGCTGGGTTCACTTTGGTGTTTGTATTCGGGGAGCGGCCAGTAGAACGACGGACCGTGCCTAACCTGAATTTGTCTTCGGACAGTTTATGGTATTTATTTCCCCTAACCAAGCCAGTGCCTCTGCCTCTGGACCCTGGAGACTGCATTTGAGTGTTCCTTTTGGTGTTTGTGAGTGTTTATGTATAATTATTAAATTTTAAAATTGAATACAAATTTATTGATAGTGAAAAAACGATTTATGATGCACCATACAGTGCTGAACAGTGTGTTCTTGCAGTAGTGGGAGGGGCCCAGCCCTCTGAACTATAAAGTCCAGGGGGACCACGCCCTCTACCACATTTCAGTAGAGTGAGTAAGAGACAGCAGTCATTCCAATCCGCCTGATGAGAACCTTGGGAAAGTTCGAAACGCGTCGCGAGAGTACCTGAATGACACAATACCGTAAAAATGAGTACAGCTGCCATCATTTTGAGTGGGGATGATGTTGAACAGCTCTGGAAAATTTTCTCTTCAGCCCATATAGGCGTTGAGTTGGTTCAGAAGGCCTCCATCATTGAGTGTCGTGATGTTGATGAGCCAAATTAATTTTTTCTCCGTCCACTGTGACGTTGAGTGTCTCTCCAATGTCCATACAGACGTTGGAAAATCGTGTTTGTGCCCTTCCACACATCTGCACTAAAACCTACCCTCGTTTTTTCTGCAAAATTAACCCTTTCTGGCGTAAACCTCGGCAATATAGCCCTATTGGATTTAGCACATGGCGAGTTAGCCCTCCATTTTATTATTTTATAATTGTACATGTCTCTCTAGGACATTGCTGGGTTCACTTTGGTGTTTGTATTCGGGGAGCGGCCAGTAGAACGACGGACCGTGCCTAACCTGAATTTGTCTTCGGACAGTTTATGGTATTTATTTCCCCTAACCAAGCCAGTGCCTCTGCCTCTGGACCCTGGAGACTGCATTTGAGTGTTCCTTTTGGTGTTTGTGAGTGTTTATGTATAATTATTAAATTTTAAAATTGAATACAAATTTATTGATAGTGAAAAAACGATTTATGATGCACCATACAGTGCTGAACAGTGTGTTCTTGCAGTAGTGGGAGGGGCCCAGCCCTCTGAACTATAAAGTCCAGGGGGACCACGCCCTCTACCACATTTCAGTAGAGTGAGTAAGAGACAGCAGTCATTCCAATCCGCCTGATGAGAACCTTGGGAAAGTTCGAAACGCGTCGCGAGAGTACCTGAATGACACAATACCGTAAAAATGAGTACAGCTGCCATCATTTTGAGTGGGGATGATGTTGAACAGCTCTGGAAAATTTTCTCTTCAGCCCATATAGGCGTTGAGTTGGTTCAGAAGGCCTCCATCATTGAGTGTCGTGATGTTGATGAGCCAAATTAATTTTTTCTCCGTCCACTGTGACGTTGAGTGTCTCTCCAATGTCCATACAGACGTTGGAAAATCGTGTTTGTGCCCTTCCACACATCTGCACTAAAACCTACCCTCGTTTTTTCTGCAAAATTAACCCTTTCTGGCGTAAACCTCGGCAATATAGCCCTATTGGATTTAGCACATGGCGAGTTAGCCCTCCATTTTATTATTTTATAATTGTACATGTCTCTCTAGGACATTGCTGGGTTCACTTTGGTGTTTGTATTCGGGGAGCGGCCAGTAGAACGACGGACCGTGCCTAACCTGAATTTGTCTTCGGACAGTTTATGGTATTTATTTCCCCTAACCAAGCCAGTGCCTCTGCCTCTGGACCCTGGAGACTGCATTTGAGTGTTCCTTTTGGTGTTTGTGAGTGTTTATGTATAATTATTAAATTTTAAAATTGAATACAAATTTATTGATAGTGAAAAAACGATTTATGATGCACCATACAGTGCTGAACAGTGTGTTCTTGCAGTAGTGGGAGGGGCCCAGCCCTCTGAACTATAAAGTCCAGGGGGACCACGCCCTCTACCACATTTCAGTAGAGTGAGTAAGAGACAGCAGTCATTCCAATCCGCCTGATGAGAACCTTGGGAAAGTTCGAAACGCGTCGCGAGAGTACCTGAATGACACAATACCGTAAAAATGAGTACAGCTGCCATCATTTTGAGTGGGGATGATGTTGAACAGCTCTGGAAAATTTTCTCTTCAGCCCATATAGGCGTTGAGTTGGTTCAGAAGGCCTCCATCATTGAGTGTCGTGATGTTGATGAGCCAAATTAATTTTTTCTCCGTCCACTGTGACGTTGAGTGTCTCTCCAATGTCCATACAGACGTTGGAAAATCGTGTTTGTGCCCTTCCACACATCTGCACTAAAACCTACCCTCGTTTTTTCTGCAAAATTAACCCTTTCTGGCGTAAACCTCGGCAATATAGCCCTATTGGATTTAGCACATGGCGAGTTAGCCCTCCATTTTATTATTTTATAATTGTACATGTCTCTCTAGGACATTGCTGGGTTCACTTTGGTGTTTGTATTCGGGGAGCGGCCAGTAGAACGACGGACCGTGCCTAACCTGAATTTGTCTTCGGACAGTTTATGGTATTTATTTCCCCTAACCAAGCCAGTGCCTCTGCCTCTGGACCCTGGAGACTGCATTTGAGTGTTCCTTTTGGTGTTTGTGAGTGTTTATGTATAATTATTAAATTTTAAAATTGAATACAAATTTATTGATAGTGAAAAAACGATTTATGATGCACCATACAGTGCTGAACAGTGTGTTCTTGCAGTAGTGGGAGGGGCCCAGCCCTCTGAACTATAAAGTCCAGGGGGACCACGCCCTCTACCACATTTCAGTAGAGTGAGTAAGAGACAGCAGTCATTCCAATCCGCCTGATGAGAACCTTGGGAAAGTTCGAAACGCGTCGCGAGAGTACCTGAATGACACAATACCGTAAAAATGAGTACAGCTGCCATCATTTTGAGTGGGGATGATGTTGAACAGCTCTGGAAAATTTTCTCTTCAGCCCATATAGGCGTTGAGTTGGTTCAGAAGGCCTCCATCATTGAGTGTCGTGATGTTGATGAGCCAAATTAATTTTTTCTCCGTCCACTGTGACGTTGAGTGTCTCTCCAATGTCCATACAGACGTTGGAAAATCGTGTTTGTGCCCTTCCACACATCTGCACTAAAACCTACCCTCGTTTTTTCTGCAAAATTAACCCTTTCTGGCGTAAACCTCGGCAATATAGCCCTATTGGATTTAGCACATGGCGAGTTAGCCCTCCATTTTATTATTTTATAATTGTACATGTCTCTCTAGGACATTGCTGGGTTCACTTTGGTGTTTGTATTCGGGGAGCGGCCAGTAGAACGACGGACCGTGCCTAACCTGAATTTGTCTTCGGACAGTTTATGGTATTTATTTCCCCTAACCAAGCCAGTGCCTCTGCCTCTGGACCCTGGAGACTGCATTTGAGTGTTCCTTTTGGTGTTTGTGAGTGTTTATGTATAATTATTAAATTTTAAAATTGAATACAAATTTATTGATAGTGAAAAAACGATTTATGATGCACCATACAGTGCTGAACAGTGTGTTCTTGCAGTAGTGGGAGGGGCCCAGCCCTCTGAACTATAAAGTCCAGGGGGACCACGCCCTCTACCACATTTCAGTAGAGTGAGTAAGAGACAGCAGTCATTCCAATCCGCCTGATGAGAACCTTGGGAAAGTTCGAAACGCGTCGCGAGAGTACCTGAATGACACAATACCGTAAAAATGAGTACAGCTGCCATCATTTTGAGTGGGGATGATGTTGAACAGCTCTGGAAAATTTTCTCTTCAGCCCATATAGGCGTTGAGTTGGTTCAGAAGGCCTCCATCATTGAGTGTCGTGATGTTGATGAGCCAAATTAATTTTTTCTCCGTCCACTGTGACGTTGAGTGTCTCTCCAATGTCCATACAGACGTTGGAAAATCGTGTTTGTGCCCTTCCACACATCTGCACTAAAACCTACCCTCGTTTTTTCTGCAAAATTAACCCTTTCTGGCGTAAACCTCGGCAATATAGCCCTATTGGATTTAGCACATGGCGAGTTAGCCCTCCATTTTATTATTTTATAATTGTACATGTCTCTCTAGGACATTGCTGGGTTCACTTTGGTGTTTGTATTCGGGGAGCGGCCAGTAGAACGACGGACCGTGCCTAACCTGAATTTGTCTTCGGACAGTTTATGGTATTTATTTCCCCTAACCAAGCCAGTGCCTCTGCCTCTGGACCCTGGAGACTGCATTTGAGTGTTCCTTTTGGTGTTTGTGAGTGTTTATGTATAATTATTAAATTTTAAAATTGAATACAAATTTATTGATAGTGAAAAAACGATTTATGATGCACCATACAGTGCTGAACAGTGTGTTCTTGCAGTAGTGGGAGGGGCCCAGCCCTCTGAACTATAAAGTCCAGGGGGACCACGCCCTCTACCACATTTCAGTAGAGTGAGTAAGAGACAGCAGTCATTCCAATCCGCCTGATGAGAACCTTGGGAAAGTTCGAAACGCGTCGCGAGAGTACCTGAATGACACAATACCGTAAAAATGAGTACAGCTGCCATCATTTTGAGTGGGGATGATGTTGAACAGCTCTGGAAAATTTTCTCTTCAGCCCATATAGGCGTTGAGTTGGTTCAGAAGGCCTCCATCATTGAGTGTCGTGATGTTGATGAGCCAAATTAATTTTTTCTCCGTCCACTGTGACGTTGAGTGTCTCTCCAATGTCCATACAGACGTTGGAAAATCGTGTTTGTGCCCTTCCACACATCTGCACTAAAACCTACCCTCGTTTTTTCTGCAAAATTAACCCTTTCTGGCGTAAACCTCGGCAATATAGCCCTATTGGATTTAGCACATGGCGAGTTAGCCCTCCATTTTATTATTTTATAATTGTACATGTCTCTCTAGGACATTGCTGGGTTCACTTTGGTGTTTGTATTCGGGGAGCGGCCAGTAGAACGACGGACCGTGCCTAACCTGAATTTGTCTTCGGACAGTTTATGGTATTTATTTCCCCTAACCAAGCCAGTGCCTCTGCCTCTGGACCCTGGAGACTGCATTTGAGTGTTCCTTTTGGTGTTTGTGAGTGTTTATGTATAATTATTAAATTTTAAAATTGAATACAAATTTATTGATAGTGAAAAAACGATTTATGATGCACCATACAGTGCTGAACAGTGTGTTCTTGCAGTAGTGGGAGGGGCCCAGCCCTCTGAACTATAAAGTCCAGGGGGACCACGCCCTCTACCACATTTCAGTAGAGTGAGTAAGAGACAGCAGTCATTCCAATCCGCCTGATGAGAACCTTGGGAAAGTTCGAAACGCGTCGCGAGAGTACCTGAATGACACAATACCGTAAAAATGAGTACAGCTGCCATCATTTTGAGTGGGGATGATGTTGAACAGCTCTGGAAAATTTTCTCTTCAGCCCATATAGGCGTTGAGTTGGTTCAGAAGGCCTCCATCATTGAGTGTCGTGATGTTGATGAGCCAAATTAATTTTTTCTCCGTCCACTGTGACGTTGAGTGTCTCTCCAATGTCCATACAGACGTTGGAAAATCGTGTTTGTGCCCTTCCACACATCTGCACTAAAACCTACCCTCGTTTTTTCTGCAAAATTAACCCTTTCTGGCGTAAACCTCGGCAATATAGCCCTATTGGATTTAGCACATGGCGAGTTAGCCCTCCATTTTATTATTTTATAATTGTACATGTCTCTCTAGGACATTGCTGGGTTCACTTTGGTGTTTGTATTCGGGGAGCGGCCAGTAGAACGACGGACCGTGCCTAACCTGAATTTGTCTTCGGACAGTTTATGGTATTTATTTCCCCTAACCAAGCCAGTGCCTCTGCCTCTGGACCCTGGAGACTGCATTTGAGTGTTCCTTTTGGTGTTTGTGAGTGTTTATGTATAATTATTAAATTTTAAAATTGAATACAAATTTATTGATAGTGAAAAAACGATTTATGATGCACCATACAGTGCTGAACAGTGTGTTCTTGCAGTAGTGGGAGGGGCCCAGCCCTCTGAACTATAAAGTCCAGGGGGACCACGCCCTCTACCACATTTCAGTAGAGTGAGTAAGAGACAGCAGTCATTCCAATCCGCCTGATGAGAACCTTGGGAAAGTTCGAAACGCGTCGCGAGAGTACCTGAATGACACAATACCGTAAAAATGAGTACAGCTGCCATCATTTTGAGTGGGGATGATGTTGAACAGCTCTGGAAAATTTTCTCTTCAGCCCATATAGGCGTTGAGTTGGTTCAGAAGGCCTCCATCATTGAGTGTCGTGATGTTGATGAGCCAAATTAATTTTTTCTCCGTCCACTGTGACGTTGAGTGTCTCTCCAATGTCCATACAGACGTTGGAAAATCGTGTTTGTGCCCTTCCACACATCTGCACTAAAACCTACCCTCGTTTTTTCTGCAAAATTAACCCTTTCTGGCGTAAACCTCGGCAATATAGCCCTATTGGATTTAGCACATGGCGAGTTAGCCCTCCATTTTATTATTTTATAATTGTACATGTCTCTCTAGGACATTGCTGGGTTCACTTTGGTGTTTGTATTCGGGGAGCGGCCAGTAGAACGACGGACCGTGCCTAACCTGAATTTGTCTTCGGACAGTTTATGGTATTTATTTCCCCTAACCAAGCCAGTGCCTCTGCCTCTGGACCCTGGAGACTGCATTTGAGTGTTCCTTTTGGTGTTTGTGAGTGTTTATGTATAATTATTAAATTTTAAAATTGAATACAAATTTATTGATAGTGAAAAAACGATTTATGATGCACCATACAGTGCTGAACAGTGTGTTCTTGCAGTAGTGGGAGGGGCCCAGCCCTCTGAACTATAAAGTCCAGGGGGACCACGCCCTCTACCACATTTCAGTAGAGTGAGTAAGAGACAGCAGTCATTCCAATCCGCCTGATGAGAACCTTGGGAAAGTTCGAAACGCGTCGCGAGAGTACCTGAATGACACAATACCGTAAAAATGAGTACAGCTGCCATCATTTTGAGTGGGGATGATGTTGAACAGCTCTGGAAAATTTTCTCTTCAGCCCATATAGGCGTTGAGTTGGTTCAGAAGGCCTCCATCATTGAGTGTCGTGATGTTGATGAGCCAAATTAATTTTTTCTCCGTCCACTGTGACGTTGAGTGTCTCTCCAATGTCCATACAGACGTTGGAAAATCGTGTTTGTGCCCTTCCACACATCTGCACTAAAACCTACCCTCGTTTTTTCTGCAAAATTAACCCTTTCTGGCGTAAACCTCGGCAATATAGCCCTATTGGATTTAGCACATGGCGAGTTAGCCCTCCATTTTATTATTTTATAATTGTACATGTCTCTCTAGGACATTGCTGGGTTCACTTTGGTGTTTGTATTCGGGGAGCGGCCAGTAGAACGACGGACCGTGCCTAACCTGAATTTGTCTTCGGACAGTTTATGGTATTTATTTCCCCTAACCAAGCCAGTGCCTCTGCCTCTGGACCCTGGAGACTGCATTTGAGTGTTCCTTTTGGTGTTTGTGAGTGTTTATGTATAATTATTAAATTTTAAAATTGAATACAAATTTATTGATAGTGAAAAAACGATTTATGATGCACCATACAGTGCTGAACAGTGTGTTCTTGCAGTAGTGGGAGGGGCCCAGCCCTCTGAACTATAAAGTCCAGGGGGACCACGCCCTCTACCACATTTCAGTAGAGTGAGTAAGAGACAGCAGTCATTCCAATCCGCCTGATGAGAACCTTGGGAAAGTTCGAAACGCGTCGCGAGAGTACCTGAATGACACAATACCGTAAAAATGAGTACAGCTGCCATCATTTTGAGTGGGGATGATGTTGAACAGCTCTGGAAAATTTTCTCTTCAGCCCATATAGGCGTTGAGTTGGTTCAGAAGGCCTCCATCATTGAGTGTCGTGATGTTGATGAGCCAAATTAATTTTTTCTCCGTCCACTGTGACGTTGAGTGTCTCTCCAATGTCCATACAGACGTTGGAAAATCGTGTTTGTGCCCTTCCACACATCTGCACTAAAACCTACCCTCGTTTTTTCTGCAAAATTAACCCTTTCTGGCGTAAACCTCGGCAATATAGCCCTATTGGATTTAGCACATGGCGAGTTAGCCCTCCATTTTATTATTTTATAATTGTACATGTCTCTCTAGGACATTGCTGGGTTCACTTTGGTGTTTGTATTCGGGGAGCGGCCAGTAGAACGACGGACCGTGCCTAACCTGAATTTGTCTTCGGACAGTTTATGGTATTTATTTCCCCTAACCAAGCCAGTGCCTCTGCCTCTGGACCCTGGAGACTGCATTTGAGTGTTCCTTTTGGTGTTTGTGAGTGTTTATGTATAATTATTAAATTTTAAAATTGAATACAAATTTATTGATAGTGAAAAAACGATTTATGATGCACCATACAGTGCTGAACAGTGTGTTCTTGCAGTAGTGGGAGGGGCCCAGCCCTCTGAACTATAAAGTCCAGGGGGACCACGCCCTCTACCACATTTCAGTAGAGTGAGTAAGAGACAGCAGTCATTCCAATCCGCCTGATGAGAACCTTGGGAAAGTTCGAAACGCGTCGCGAGAGTACCTGAATGACACAATACCGTAAAAATGAGTACAGCTGCCATCATTTTGAGTGGGGATGATGTTGAACAGCTCTGGAAAATTTTCTCTTCAGCCCATATAGGCGTTGAGTTGGTTCAGAAGGCCTCCATCATTGAGTGTCGTGATGTTGATGAGCCAAATTAATTTTTTCTCCGTCCACTGTGACGTTGAGTGTCTCTCCAATGTCCATACAGACGTTGGAAAATCGTGTTTGTGCCCTTCCACACATCTGCACTAAAACCTACCCTCGTTTTTTCTGCAAAATTAACCCTTTCTGGCGTAAACCTCGGCAATATAGCCCTATTGGATTTAGCACATGGCGAGTTAGCCCTCCATTTTATTATTTTATAATTGTACATGTCTCTCTAGGACATTGCTGGGTTCACTTTGGTGTTTGTATTCGGGGAGCGGCCAGTAGAACGACGGACCGTGCCTAACCTGAATTTGTCTTCGGACAGTTTATGGTATTTATTTCCCCTAACCAAGCCAGTGCCTCTGCCTCTGGACCCTGGAGACTGCATTTGAGTGTTCCTTTTGGTGTTTGTGAGTGTTTATGTATAATTATTAAATTTTAAAATTGAATACAAATTTATTGATAGTGAAAAAACGATTTATGATGCACCATACAGTGCTGAACAGTGTGTTCTTGCAGTAGTGGGAGGGGCCCAGCCCTCTGAACTATAAAGTCCAGGGGGACCACGCCCTCTACCACATTTCAGTAGAGTGAGTAAGAGACAGCAGTCATTCCAATCCGCCTGATGAGAACCTTGGGAAAGTTCGAAACGCGTCGCGAGAGTACCTGAATGACACAATACCGTAAAAATGAGTACAGCTGCCATCATTTTGAGTGGGGATGATGTTGAACAGCTCTGGAAAATTTTCTCTTCAGCCCATATAGGCGTTGAGTTGGTTCAGAAGGCCTCCATCATTGAGTGTCGTGATGTTGATGAGCCAAATTAATTTTTTCTCCGTCCACTGTGACGTTGAGTGTCTCTCCAATGTCCATACAGACGTTGGAAAATCGTGTTTGTGCCCTTCCACACATCTGCACTAAAACCTACCCTCGTTTTTTCTGCAAAATTAACCCTTTCTGGCGTAAACCTCGGCAATATAGCCCTATTGGATTTAGCACATGGCGAGTTAGCCCTCCATTTTATTATTTTATAATTGTACATGTCTCTCTAGGACATTGCTGGGTTCACTTTGGTGTTTGTATTCGGGGAGCGGCCAGTAGAACGACGGACCGTGCCTAACCTGAATTTGTCTTCGGACAGTTTATGGTATTTATTTCCCCTAACCAAGCCAGTGCCTCTGCCTCTGGACCCTGGAGACTGCATTTGAGTGTTCCTTTTGGTGTTTGTGAGTGTTTATGTATAATTATTAAATTTTAAAATTGAATACAAATTTATTGATAGTGAAAAAACGATTTATGATGCACCATACAGTGCTGAACAGTGTGTTCTTGCAGTAGTGGGAGGGGCCCAGCCCTCTGAACTATAAAGTCCAGGGGGACCACGCCCTCTACCACATTTCAGTAGAGTGAGTAAGAGACAGCAGTCATTCCAATCCGCCTGATGAGAACCTTGGGAAAGTTCGAAACGCGTCGCGAGAGTACCTGAATGACACAATACCGTAAAAATGAGTACAGCTGCCATCATTTTGAGTGGGGATGATGTTGAACAGCTCTGGAAAATTTTCTCTTCAGCCCATATAGGCGTTGAGTTGGTTCAGAAGGCCTCCATCATTGAGTGTCGTGATGTTGATGAGCCAAATTAATTTTTTCTCCGTCCACTGTGACGTTGAGTGTCTCTCCAATGTCCATACAGACGTTGGAAAATCGTGTTTGTGCCCTTCCACACATCTGCACTAAAACCTACCCTCGTTTTTTCTGCAAAATTAACCCTTTCTGGCGTAAACCTCGGCAATATAGCCCTATTGGATTTAGCACATGGCGAGTTAGCCCTCCATTTTATTATTTTATAATTGTACATGTCTCTCTAGGACATTGCTGGGTTCACTTTGGTGTTTGTATTCGGGGAGCGGCCAGTAGAACGACGGACCGTGCCTAACCTGAATTTGTCTTCGGACAGTTTATGGTATTTATTTCCCCTAACCAAGCCAGTGCCTCTGCCTCTGGACCCTGGAGACTGCATTTGAGTGTTCCTTTTGGTGTTTGTGAGTGTTTATGTATAATTATTAAATTTTAAAATTGAATACAAATTTATTGATAGTGAAAAAACGATTTATGATGCACCATACAGTGCTGAACAGTGTGTTCTTGCAGTAGTGGGAGGGGCCCAGCCCTCTGAACTATAAAGTCCAGGGGGACCACGCCCTCTACCACATTTCAGTAGAGTGAGTAAGAGACAGCAGTCATTCCAATCCGCCTGATGAGAACCTTGGGAAAGTTCGAAACGCGTCGCGAGAGTACCTGAATGACACAATACCGTAAAAATGAGTACAGCTGCCATCATTTTGAGTGGGGATGATGTTGAACAGCTCTGGAAAATTTTCTCTTCAGCCCATATAGGCGTTGAGTTGGTTCAGAAGGCCTCCATCATTGAGTGTCGTGATGTTGATGAGCCAAATTAATTTTTTCTCCGTCCACTGTGACGTTGAGTGTCTCTCCAATGTCCATACAGACGTTGGAAAATCGTGTTTGTGCCCTTCCACACATCTGCACTAAAACCTACCCTCGTTTTTTCTGCAAAATTAACCCTTTCTGGCGTAAACCTCGGCAATATAGCCCTATTGGATTTAGCACATGGCGAGTTAGCCCTCCATTTTATTATTTTATAATTGTACATGTCTCTCTAGGACATTGCTGGGTTCACTTTGGTGTTTGTATTCGGGGAGCGGCCAGTAGAACGACGGACCGTGCCTAACCTGAATTTGTCTTCGGACAGTTTATGGTATTTATTTCCCCTAACCAAGCCAGTGCCTCTGCCTCTGGACCCTGGAGACTGCATTTGAGTGTTCCTTTTGGTGTTTGTGAGTGTTTATGTATAATTATTAAATTTTAAAATTGAATACAAATTTATTGATAGTGAAAAAAACGATTTATGATGCACCATACAGTGCTGAACAGTGTGTTCTTGCAGTAGTGGGAGGGGCCCAGCCCTCTGAACTATAAAGTCCAGGGGGACCACGCCCTCTACCACATTTCAGTAGAGTGAGTAAGAGACAGCAGTCATTCCAATCCGCCTGATGAGAACCTTGGGAAAGTTCGAAACGCGTCGCGAGAGTACCTGAATGACACAATACCGTAAAAATGAGTACAGCTGCCATCATTTTGAGTGGGGATGATGTTGAACAGCTCTGGAAAATTTTCTCTTCAGCCCATATAGGCGTTGAGTTGGTTCAGAAGGCCTCCATCATTGAGTGTCGTGATGTTGATGAGCCAAATTAATTTTTTCTCCGTCCACTGTGACGTTGAGTGTCTCTCCAATGTCCATACAGACGTTGGAAAATCGTGTTTGTGCCCTTCCACACATCTGCACTAAAACCTACCCTCGTTTTTTCTGCAAAATTAACCCTTTTCTGGCGTAAACCTCGGCAATATAGCCCTATTGGATTTAGCACATGGCGAGTTAGCCCTCCATTTTATTATTTTATAATTGTACATGTCTCTCTAGGACATTGCTGGGTTCACTTTGGTGTTTGTATTCGGGGAGCGGCCAGTAGAACGACGGACCGTGCCTAACCTGAATTTGTCTTCGGACAGTTTATGGTATTTATTTCCCCTAACCAAGCCAGTGCCTCTGCCTCTGGACCCTGGAGACTGCATTTGAGTGTTCCTTTTGGTGTTTGTGAGTGTTTATGTATAATTATTAAATTTTAAAATTGAATACAAATTTATTGATAGTGAAAAAACGATTTATGATGCACCATACAGTGCTGAACAGTGTGTTCTTGCAGTAGTGGGAGGGGCCCAGCCCTCTGAACTATAAAGTCCAGGGGGACCACGCCCTCTACCACATTTCAGTAGAGTGAGTAAGAGACAGCAGTCATTCCAATCCGCCTGATGAGAACCTTGGGAAAGTTCGAAACGCGTCGCGAGAGTACCTGAATGACACAATACCGTAAAAATGAGTACAGCTGCCATCATTTTGAGTGGGGATGATGTTGAACAGCTCTGGAAAATTTTCTCTTCAGCCCATATAGGCGTTGAGTTTGGTTCAGAAGGCCTCCATGAGTGTCGTGATGTTGATGAGCCAAATTAATTTTTTCTCCGTCCACTGTGACGTTGAGTGTCTCTCCAATGTCCATACAGACGTTGGAAAATCGTGTTTGTGCCCTTCCACACATCTGCACTAAAACCTACCCTCGTTTTTTCTGCAAAATTAACCCTTTCTGGCGTAAACCTCGGCAATATAGCCCTATTGGATTTAGCACATGGCGAGTTAGCCCTCCATTTTATTATTTTATAATTGTACATGTCTCTCTAGGACATTGCTGGGTTCACTTTGGTGTTTGTATTCGGGGAGCGGCCAGTAGAACGACGGACCGTGCCTAACCTGAATTTGTCTTCGGACAGTTTATGGTATTTATTTCCCCTAACCAAGCCAGTGCCTCTGCCTCTGGACCCTGGAGACTGCATTTGAGTGTTCCTTTTGGTGTTTGTGAGTGTTTATGTATAATTATTAAATTTTAAAATTGAATACAAATTTATTGATAGTGAAAAAACGATTTATGATGCACCATACAGTGCTGAACAGTGTGTTCTTGCAGTAGTGGGAGGGGCCCAGCCCTCTGAACTATAAAGTCCAGGGGGACCACGCCCTCTACCACATTTCAGTAGAGTGAGTAAGAGACAGCAGTCATTCCAATCCGCCTGATGAGAACCTTGGGAAAGTTCGAAACGCGTCGCGAGAGTACCTGAATGACACAATACCGTAAAAATGAGTACAGCTGCCATCATTTTGAGTGGGGATGATGTTGAACAGCTCTGGAAAATTTTCTCTTCAGCCCATATAGGCGTTGAGTTGGTTCAGAAGGCCTCCATCATTGAGTGTCGTGATGTTGATGAGCCAAATTAATTTTTTCTCCGTCCACTGTGACGTTGAGTGTCTCTCCAATGTCCATACAGACGTTGGAAAATCGTGTTTGTGCCCTTCCACACATCTGCACTAAAACCTACCCTCGTTTTTTCTGCAAAATTAACCCTTTCTGGCGTAAACCTCGGCAATATAGCCCTATTGGATTTAGCACATGGCGAGTTAGCCCTCCATTTTATTATTTTATAATTGTACATGTCTCTCTAGGACATTGCTGGGTTCACTTTGGTGTTTGTATTCGGGGAGCGGCCAGTAGAACGACGGACCGTGCCTAACCTGAATTTGTCTTCGGACAGTTTATGGTATTTATTTCCCCTAACCAAGCCAGTGCCTCTGCCTCTGGACCCTGGAGACTGCATTTGAGTGTTCCTTTTGGTGTTTGTGAGTGTTTATGTATAATTATTAAATTTTAAAATTGAATACAAATTTATTGATAGTGAAAAAACGATTTATGATGCACCATACAGTGCTGAACAGTGTGTTCTTGCAGTAGTGGGAGGGGCCCAGCCCTCTGAACTATAAAGTCCAGGGGGACCACGCCCTCTACCACATTTCAGTAGAGTGAGTAAGAGACAGCAGTCATTCCAATCCGCCTGATGAGAACCTTGGGAAAGTTCGAAACGCGTCGCGAGAGTACCTGAATGACACAATACCGTAAAAATGAGTACAGCTGCCATCATTTTGAGTGGGGATGATGTTGAACAGCTCTGGAAAATTTTCTCTTCAGCCCATATAGGCGTTGAGTTGGTTCAGAAGGCCTCCATCATTGAGTGTCGTGATGTTGATGAGCCAAATTAATTTTTTCTCCGTCCACTGTGACGTTGAGTGTCTCTCCAATGTCCATACAGACGTTGGAAAATCGTGTTTGTGCCCTTCCACACATCTGCACTAAAACCTACCCTCGTTTTTTCTGCAAAATTAACCCTTTCTGGCGTAAACCTCGGCAATATAGCCCTATTGGATTTAGCACATGGCGAGTTAGCCCTCCATTTTATTATTTTATAATTGTACATGTCTCTCTAGGACATTGCTGGGTTCACTTTGGTGTTTGTATTCGGGAGCGGCCAGTAGAACGACGGACCGTGCCTAACCTGAATTTGTCTTCGGACAGTTTATGGTATTTATTTCCCCTAACCAAGCCAGTGCCTCTGCCTCTGGACCCTGGAGACTGCATTTGAGTGTTCCTTTTGGTGTTTGTGAGTGTTTATGTATAATTATTAAATTTTAAAATTGAATACAAATTTATTGATAGTGAAAAAACGATTTATGATGCACCATACAGTGCTGAACAGTGTGTTCTTGCAGTAGTGGGAGGGGCCCAGCCCTCTGAACTATAAAGTCCAGGGGGACCACGCCCTCTACCACATTTCAGTAGAGTGAGTAAGAGACAGCAGTCATTCCAATCCGCCTGATGAGAACCTTGGGAAAGTTCGAAACGCGTCGCGAGAGTACCTGAATGACACAATACCGTAAAAATGAGTACAGCTGCCATCATTTTGAGTGGGGATGATGTTGAACAGCTCTGGAAAATTTTCTCTTCAGCCCATATAGGCGTTGAGTTGGTTCAGAAGGCCTCCATCATTGAGTGTCGTGATGTTGATGAGCCAAATTAATTTTTTCTCCGTCCACTGTGACGTTGAGTGTCTCTCCAATGTCCATACAGACGTTGGAAAATCGTGTTTGTGCCCTTCCACACATCTGCACTAAAACCTACCCTCGTTTTTTCTGCAAAATTAACCCTTTCTGGCGTAAACCTCGGCAATATAGCCCTATTGGATTTAGCACATGGCGAGTTAGCCCTCCATTTTATTATTTTATAATTGTACATGTCTCTCTAGGACATTGCTGGGTTCACTTTGGTGTTTGTATTCGGGGAGCGGCCAGTAGAACGACGGACCGTGCCTAACCTGAATTTGTCTTCGGACAGTTTATGGTATTTATTTCCCCTAACCAAGCCAGTGCCTCTGCCTCTGGACCCTGGAGACTGCATTTGAGTGTTCCTTTTGGTGTTTGTGAGTGTTTATGTATAATTATTAAATTTTAAAATTGAATACAAATTTATTGATAGTGAAAAAACGATTTATGATGCACCATACAGTGCTGAACAGTGTGTTCTTGCAGTAGTGGGAGGGGCCCAGCCCTCTGAACTATAAAGTCCAGGGGGACCACGCCCTCTACCACATTTCAGTAGAGTGAGTAAGAGACAGCAGTCATTCCAATCCGCCTGATGAGAACCTTGGGAAGTTCGAAACGCGTCGCGAGAGTACCTGAATGACACAATACCGTAAAAATGAGTACAGCTGCCATCATTTTGAGTGGGGATGATGTTGAACAGCTCTGGAAAATTTTCTCTTCAGCCCATATAGGCGTTGAGTTGGTTCAGAAGGCCTCCATCATTGAGTGTCGTGATGTTGATGAGCCAAATTAATTTTTTCTCCGTCCACTGTGACGTTGAGTGTCTCTCCAATGTCCATACAGACGTTGGAAAATCGTGTTTGTGCCCTTCCACACATCTGCACTAAAACCTACCCTCGTTTTTTCTGCAAAATTAACCCTTTCTGCGTAAACCTCGGCAATATAGCCCTATTGGATTTAGCACATGGCGAGTTAGCCCTCCATTTTATTATTTTATAATTGTACATGTCTCTCTAGGACATTGCTGGGTTCACTTTGGTGTTTGTATTCGGGGAGCGGCCAGTAGAACGACGGACCGTGCCTAACCTGAATTTGTCTTCGGACAGTTTATGGTATTTATTTCCCCTAACCAAGCCAGTGCCTCTGCCTCTGGACCCTGGAGACTGCATTTGAGTGTTCCTTTTGGTGTTTGTGAGTGTTTATGTATAATTATTAAATTTTAAAATTGAATACAAATTTATTGATAGTGAAAAAACGATTTATGATGCACCATACAGTGCTGAACAGTGTGTTCTTGCAGTAGTGGGAGGGGCCCAGCCCTCTGAACTATAAAGTCCAGGGGGACCACGCCCTCTACCACATTTCAGTAGAGTGAGTAAGAGACAGCAGTCATTCCAATCCGCCTGATGAGAACCTTGGGAAAGTTCGAAACGCGTCGCGAGAGTACCTGAATGACACAATACCGTAAAAATGAGTACAGCTGCCATCATTTTGAGTGGGGATGATGTTGAACAGCTCTGGAAAATTTTCTCTTCAGCCCATATAGGCGTTGAGTTGGTTCAGAAGGCCTCCATCATTGAGTGTCGTGATGTTGATGAGCCAAATTAATTTTTTCTCCGTCACTGTGACGTTGAGTGTCTCTCCAATGTCCATACAGACGTTGGAAAATCGTGTTTGTGCCCTTCCACACATCTGCACTAAAACCTACCCTCGTTTTTTCTGCAAAATTAACCCTTTCTGGCGTAAACCTCGGCAATATAGCCCTATTGGATTTAGCACATGGCGAGTTAGCCCTCCATTTTATTATTTTATAATTGTACATGTCTCTCTAGGACATTGCTGGGTTCACTTTGGTGTTTGTATTCGGGGAGCGGCCAGTAGAACGACGGACCGTGCCTAACCTGAATTTGTCTTCGGACAGTTTATGGTATTTATTTCCCCTAACCAAGCCAGTGCCTCTGCCTCTGGACCCTGGAGACTGCATTTGAGTGTTCCTTTTGGTGTTTGTGAGTGTTTATGTATAATTATTAAATTTTAAAATTGAATACAAATTTATTGATAGTGAAAAAACGATTTATGATGCACCATACAGTGCTGAACAGTGTGTTCTTGCAGTAGTGGGAGGGGCCCAGCCCTCTGAACTATAAAGTCCAGGGGGACCACGCCCTCTACCACATTTCAGTAGAGTGAGTAAGAGACAGCAGTCATTCCAATCCGCCTGATGAGAACCTTGGGAAAGTTCGAAACGCGTCGCGAGAGTACCTGAATGACACAATACCGTAAAAATGAGTACAGCTGCCATCATTTTGAGTGGGGATGATGTTGAACAGCTCTGGAAAATTTTCTCTTCAGCCCATATAGGCGTTGAGTTGGTTCAGAAGGCCTCCATCATTGAGTGTCGTGATGTTGATGAGCCAAATTAATTTTTTCTCCGTCCACTGTGACGTTGAGTGTCTCTCCAATGTCCATACAGACGTTGGAAAATCGTGTTTGTGCCCTTCCACACATCTGCACTAAAACCTACCCTCGTTTTTTCTGCAAAATTAACCCTTTCTGGCGTAAACCTCGGCAATATAGCCCTATTGGATTTAGCACATGGCGAGTTAGCCCTCCATTTTATTATTTTATAATTGTACATGTCTCTCTAGGACATTGCTGGGTTCACTTTGGTGTTTGTATTCGGGGAGCGGCCAGTAGAACGACGGACCGTGCCTAACCTGAATTTGTCTTCGGACAGTTTATGGTATTTATTTCCCCTAACCAAGCCAGTGCCTCTGCCTCTGGACCCTGGAGACTGCATTTGAGTGTTCCTTTTGGTGTTTGTGAGTGTTTATGTATAATTATTAAATTTTAAAATTGAATACAAATTTATTGATAGTGAAAAAACGATTTATGATGCACCATACAGTGCTGAACAGTGTGTTCTTGCAGTAGTGGGAGGGGCCCAGCCCTCTGAACTATAAAGTCCAGGGGGACCACGCCCTCTACCACATTTCAGTAGAGTGAGTAAGAGACAGCAGTCATTCCAATCCGCCTGATGAGAACCTTGGGAAAGTTCGAAACGCGTCGCGAGAGTACCTGAATGACACAATACCGTAAAAATGAGTACAGCTGCCATCATTTTGAGTGGGATGATGTTGAACAGCTCTGGAAAATTTTCTCTTCAGCCCATATAGGCGTTGAGTTGGTTCAGAAGGCCTCCATCATTGAGTGTCGTGATGTTGATGAGCCAAATTAATTTTTTCTCCGTCCACTGTGACGTTGAGTGTCTCTCCAATGTCCATACAGACGTTGGAAAATCGTGTTTGTGCCCTTCCACACATCTGCACTAAAACCTACCCTCGTTTTTTCTGCAAAATTAACCCTTTCTGGCGTAAACCTCGGCAATATAGCCCTATTGGATTTAGCACATGGCGAGTTAGCCCTCCATTTTATTATTTTATAATTGTACATGTCTCTCTAGGACATTGCTGGGTTCACTTTGGTGTTTGTATTCGGGGAGCGGCCAGTAGAACGACGGACCGTGCCTAACCTGAATTTGTCTTCGGACAGTTTATGGTATTTATTTCCCTAACCAAGCCAGTGCCTCTGCCTCTGGACCCTGGAGACTGCATTTGAGTGTTCCTTTTGGTGTTTGTGAGTGTTTATGTATAATTATTAAATTTTAAAATTGAATACAAATTTATTGATAGTGAAAAAACGATTTATGATGCACCATACAGTGCTGAACAGTGTGTTCTTGCAGTAGTGGGAGGGGCCCAGCCCTCTGAACTATAAAGTCCAGGGGACCACGCCCTCTACCACATTTCAGTAGAGTGAGTAAGAGACAGCAGTCATTCCAATCCGCCTGATGAGAACCTTGGGAAAGTTCGAAACGCGTCGCGAGAGTACCTGAATGACACAATACCGTAAAAATGAGTACAGCTGCCATCATTTTGAGTGGGGATGATGTTGAACAGCTCTGGAAAATTTTCTCTTCAGCCCATATAGGCGTTGAGTTGGTTCAGAAGGCCTCCATCATTGAGTGTCGTGATGTTGATGAGCCAAATTAATTTTTTCTCCGTCCACTGTGACGTTGAGTGTCTCTCCAATGTCCATACAGACGTTGGAAAATCGTGTTTGTGCCCTTCCACACATCTGCACTAAAACCTACCCTCGTTTTTTCTGCAAAATTAACCCTTTCTGGCGTAAACCTCGGCAATATAGCCCTATTGGATTTAGCACATGGCGAGTTAGCCCTCCATTTTATTATTTTATAATTGTACATGTCTCTCTAGGACATTGCTGGGTTCACTTTGGTGTTTGTATTCGGGGAGCGGCCAGTAGAACGACGGACCGTGCCTAACCTGAATTTGTCTTCGGACAGTTTATGGTATTTATTTCCCCTAACCAAGCCAGTGCCTCTGCCTCTGGACCCTGGAGACTGCATTTGAGTGTTCCTTTTGGTGTTTGTGAGTGTTTATGTATAATTATTAAATTTTAAAATTGAATACAAATTTATTGATAGTGAAAAAACGATTTATGATGCACCATACAGTGCTGAACAGTGTGTTCTTGCAGTAGTGGGAGGGGCCCAGCCCTCTGAACTATAAAGTCCAGGGGGACCACGCCCTCTACCACATTTCAGTAGAGTGAGTAAGAGACAGCAGTCATTCCAATCCGCCTGATGAGAACCTTGGGAAAGTTCGAAACGCGTCGCGAGAGTACCTGAATGACACAATACCGTAAAAATGAGTACAGCTGCCATCATTTTGAGTGGGGATGATGTTGAACAGCTCTGGAAAATTTTCTCTTCAGCCCATATAGGCGTTGAGTGGTTCAGAAGGCCTCCATCATTGAGTGTCGTGATGTTGATGAGCCAAATTAATTTTTTCTCCGTCCACTGTGACGTTGAGTGTCTCTCCAATGTCCATACAGACGTTGGAAAATCGTGTTTGTGCCCTTCCACACATCTGCACTAAAACCTACCCTCGTTTTTTCTGCAAAATTAACCCTTTCTGGCGTAAACCTCGGCAATATAGCCCTATTGGATTTAGCACATGGCGAGTTAGCCCTCCATTTTATTATTTTATAATTGTACATGTCTCTCTAGGACATTGCTGGGTTCACTTTGGTGTTTGTATTCGGGGAGCGGCCAGTAGAACGACGGACCGTGCCTAACCTGAATTTGTCTTCGGACAGTTTATGGTATTTATTTCCCCTAACCAAGCCAGTGCCTCTGCCTCTGGACCCTGGAGACTGCATTTGAGTGTTCCTTTTGGTGTTTGTGAGTGTTTATGTATAATTATTAAATTTTAAATTGAATACAAATTTATTGATAGTGAAAAAACGATTTATGATGCACCATACAGTGCTGAACAGTGTGTTCTTGCAGTAGTGGGAGGGGCCCAGCCCTCTGAACTATAAAGTCCAGGGGACCACGCCCTCTACCACATTTCAGTAGAGTGAGTAAGAGACAGCAGTCATTCCAATCCGCCTGATGAGAACCTTGGGAAAGTTCGAAACGCGTCGCGAGAGTACCTGAATGACACAATACCGTAAAAATGAGTACAGCTGCCATCATTTTGAGTGGGGATGATGTTGAACAGCTCTGGAAAATTTTCTCTTCAGCCCATATAGGCGTTGAGTTGGTTCAGAAGGCCTCCATCATTGAGTGTCGTGATGTTGATGAGCCAAATTAATTTTTTCTCCGTCCACTGTGACGTTGAGTGTCTCTCCAATGTCCATACAGACGTTGGAAAATCGTGTTTGTGCCCTTCCACACATCTGCACTAAAACCTACCCTCGTTTTTTCTGCAAAATTAACCCTTTCTGGCGTAAACCTCGGCAATATAGCCCTATTGGATTTAGCACATGGCGAGTTAGCCCTCCATTTTATTATTTTATAATTGTACATGTCTCTCTAGGACATTGCTGGGTTCACTTTGGTGTTTGTATTCGGGGAGCGGCCAGTAGAACGACGGACCGTGCCTAACCTGAATTTGTCTTCGGACAGTTTATGGTATTTATTTCCCCTAACCAAGCCAGTGCCTCTGCCTCTGGACCCTGGAGACTGCATTTGAGTGTTCCTTTTGGTGTTTGTGAGTGTTTATGTATAATTATTAAATTTTAAAATTGAATACAAATTTATTGATAGTGAAAAAACGATTTATGATGCACCATACAGTGCTGAACAGTGTGTTCTTGCAGTAGTGGAGGGGCCCAGCCCTCTGAACTATAAAGTCCAGGGGGACCACGCCCTCTACCACATTTCAGTAGAGTGAGTAAGAGACAGCAGTCATTCCAATCCGCCTGATGAGAACCTTGGGAAGTTCGAAACGCGTCGCGAGAGTACCTGAATGACACAATACCGTAAAAATGAGTACAGCTGCCATCATTTTGAGTGGGGATGATGTTGAACAGCTCTGGAAAATTTTCTCTTCAGCCCATATAGGCGTTGAGTTGGTTCAGAAGGCCTCCATCATTGAGTGTCGTGATGTTGATGAGCCAAATTAATTTTTTCTCCGTCCACTGTGACGTTGAGTGTCTCTCCAATGTCCATACAGACGTTGGAAAATCGTGTTTGTGCCCTTCCACACATCTGCACTAAAACCTACCCTCGTTTTTTCTGCAAAATTAACCCTTTCTGGCGTAAACCTCGGCAATATAGCCCTATTGGATTTAGCACATGGCGAGTTAGCCCTCCATTTTATTATTTTATAATTGTACATGTCTCTCTAGGACATTGCTGGGTTCACTTTGGTGTTTGTATTCGGGGAGCGGCCAGTAGAACGACGGACCGTGCCTAACCTGAATTTGTCTTCGGACAGTTTATGGTATTTATTTCCCCTAACCAAGCCAGTGCCTCTGCCTCTGGACCCTGGAGACTGCATTTGAGTGTTCCTTTTGGTGTTTGTGAGTGTTTATGTATAATTATTAAATTTTAAAATTGAATACAAATTTATTGATAGTGAAAAAAACGATTTATGATGCACCATACAGTGCTGAACAGTGTGTTCTTGCAGTAGTGGGAGGGGCCCAGCCCTCTGAACTATAAAGTCCAGGGGGACCACGCCCTCTACCACATTTCAGTAGAGTGAGTAAGAGACAGCAGTCATTCCAATCCGCCTGATGAGAACCTTGGGAAAGTTCGAAACGCGTCGCGAGAGTACCTGAATGACACAATACCGTAAAAATGAGTACAGCTGCCATCATTTTGAGTGGGGATGATGTTGAACAGCTCTGGAAAATTTTCTCTTCAGCCCATATAGGCGTTGAGTTGGTTCAGAAGGCCTCCATCATTGAGTGTCGTGATGTTGATGAGCCAAATTAATTTTTTCTCCGTCCACTGTGACGTTGAGTGTCTCTCCAATGTCCATACAGACGTTGGAAAATCGTGTTTGTGCCCTTCCACACATCTGCACTAAAACCTACCTCGTTTTTTCTGCAAAATTAACCCTTTCTGGCGTAAACCTCGGCAATATAGCCCTATTGGATTAGCACATGGCGAGTTAGCCCTCCATTTTATTATTTTATAATTGTACATGTCTCTCTAGGACATTGCTGGGTTCACTTTGGTGTTTGTATTCGGGGAGCGGCCAGTAGAACGACGGACCGTGCCTAACCTGAATTTGTCTTCGGACAGTTTATGGTATTTATTTCCCCTAACCAAGCCAGTGCCTCTGCCTCTGGACCCTGGAGACTGCATTTGAGTGTTCCTTTTGGTGTTTGTGAGTGTTTATGTATAATTATTAAATTTTAAAATTGAATACAAATTTATTGATAGTGAAAAAACGATTTATGATGCACCATACAGTGCTGAACAGTGTGTTCTTGCAGTAGTGGGAGGGGCCCAGCCCTCTGAACTATAAAGTCCAGGGGGACCACGCCCTCTACCACATTTCAGTAGAGTGAGTAAGAGACAGCAGTCATTCCAATCCGCCTGATGAGAACCTTGGGAAAGTTCGAAACGCGTCGCGAGAGTACCTGAATGACACAATACCGTAAAAATGAGTACAGCTGCCATCATTTTGAGTGGGGATGATGTTGAACAGCTCTGGAAAATTTTCTCTTCAGCCCATATAGGCGTTGAGTTGGTTCAGAAGGCCTCCATCATTGAGTGTCGTGATGTTGATGAGCCAAATTATTTTTTCTCCGTCCACTGTGACGTTGAGTGTCTCTCCAATGTCCATACAGACGTTGGAAAATCGTGTTTGTGCCCTTCCACACATCTGCACTAAAACCTACCCTCGTTTTTTCTGCAAAATTAACCCTTTCTGGCGTAAACCTCGGCAATATAGCCCTATTGGATTTAGCACATGGCGAGTTAGCCCTCCATTTTATTATTTTATAATTGTACATGTCTCTCTAGGACATTGCTGGGTTCACTTTGGTGTTTGTATTCGGGGAGCGGCCAGTAGAACGACGGACCGTGCCTAACCTGAATTTGTCTTCGGACAGTTTATGGTATTTATTTCCCCTAACCAAGCCAGTGCCTCTGCCTCTGGACCCTGGAGACTGCATTTGAGTGTTCCTTTTGGTGTTTGTGAGTGTTTATGTATAATTATTAAATTTTAAAATTGAATACAAATTTATTGATAGTGAAAAAACGATTTATGATGCACCATACAGTGCTGAACAGTGTGTTCTTGCAGTAGTGGGAGGGGCCCAGCCCTCTGAACTATAAAGTCCAGGGGGACCACGCCCTCTACCACATTTCAGTAGAGTGAGTAAGAGACAGCAGTCATTCCAATCCGCCTGATGAGAACCTTGGAAAGTTCGAAACGCGTCGCGAGAGTACCTGAATGACACAATACCGTAAAAATGAGTACAGCTGCCATCATTTTGAGTGGGGATGATGTTGAACAGCTCTGGAAAATTTTCTCTTCAGCCCATATAGGCGTTGAGTTGGTTCAGAAGGCCTCCATCATTGAGTGTCGTGATGTTGATGAGCCAAATTAATTTTTTCTCCGTCCACTGTGACGTTGAGTGTCTCTCCAATGTCCATACAGACGTTGGAAAATCGTGTTTGTGCCCTTCCACACATCTGCACTAAAACCTACCCTCGTTTTTCTGCAAAATTAACCCTTTCTGGCGTAAACCTCGGCAATATAGCCCTATTGGATTTAGCACATGGCGAGTTAGCCCTCCATTTTATTATTTTATAATTGTACATGTCTCTCTAGGACATTGCTGGGTTCA
>JAPDVR010000088.1:0-49800 GCA_026230005.1 Gila orcuttii | reverse complement strand
AGGCGGATTGGAATGACTGCTGTCTCTTACTCACTCTACTGAAATGTGGTAGAGGGCGTGGTCCCCCTGGACTTTATAGTTCAGAGGGCTGGGCCCCTCCCACTACTGCAAGAACACACTGTTCAGCACTGTATGGTGCATCATAAATCGTTTTTTCACTATCAATAAATTTGTATTCAATTTTAAAATTTAATAATTATACATAAACACTCACAAACACCAAAAGGAACACTCAAATGCAGTCTCCAGGGTCCAGAGGCAGAGGCACTGGCTTGGTTAGGGGAAATAAATACCATAAACTGTCCGAAGACAAATTCAGGTTAGGCACGGTCCGTCGTTCTACTGGCCGCTCCCCGAATACAAACACCAAAGTGAACCCAGCAATGTCCTAGAGAGACATGTATAATTATAAAATAATAAAATGGAGGGCTAACTCGCCATGTGCTAAATCCAATAGGGCTATATTGCCGAGGTTTACGCCAGAAAGGGTTAATTTTGCAGAAAAAACGAGGGTAGGTTTTAGTGCAGATGTGTGGAAGGGCACAAACACGATTTTCCAACGTCTGTATGGACATTGGAGAGACACTCAACGTCACAGTGGACGGAGAAAAAATTAATTTGGCTCATCAACATCACGACACTCAATGATGGAGGCCTTCTGAACCAACTCAACGCCTATATGGGCTGAAGAGAAAATTTTCCAGAGCTGTTCAACATCATCCCCACTCAAAATGATGGCAGCTGTACTCATTTTTACGGTATTGTGTCATTCAGGTACTCTCGCGACGCGTTTCGAACTTTCCCAAGGTTCTCATCAGGCGGATTGGAATGACTGCTGTCTCTTACTCACTCTACTGAAATGTGGTAGAGGGCGTGGTCCCCCTGGACTTTATAGTTCAGAGGGCTGGGCCCCTCCCACTACTGCAAGAACACACTGTTCAGCACTGTATGGTGCATCATAAATCGTTTTTTCACTATCAATAAATTTGTATTCAATTTTAAAATTTAATAATTATACATAAACACTCACAAACACCAAAAGGAACACTCAAATGCAGTCTCCAGGGTCCAGAGGCAGAGGCACTGGCTTGGTTAGGGGAAATAAATACCATAAACTGTCCGAAGACAAATTCAGGTTAGGCACGGTCCGTCGTTCTACTGGCCGCTCCCCGAATACAAACACCAAAGTGAACCCAGCAATGTCCTAGAGAGACATGTATAATTATAAAATAATAAAATGGAGGGCTAACTCGCCATGTGCTAAATCCAATAGGGCTATATTGCCGAGGTTTACGCCAGAAAGGGTTAATTTTGCAGAAAAAACGAGGGTAGGTTTTAGTGCAGATGTGTGGAAGGGCACAAACACGATTTTCCAACGTCTGTATGGACATTGGAGAGACACTCAACGTCACAGTGGACGGAGAAAAAATTAATTTGGCTCATCAACATCACGACACTCAATGATGGAGGCCTTCTGAACCAACTCAACGCCTATATGGGCTGAAGAGAAAATTTTCCAGAGCTGTTCAACATCATCCCCACTCAAAATGATGGCAGCTGTACTCATTTTTACGGTATTGTGTCATTCAGGTACTCTCGCGACGCGTTTCGAACTTTCCCAAGGTTCTCATCAGGCGGATTGGAATGACTGCTGTCTCTTACTCACTCTACTGAAATGTGGTAGAGGGCGTGGTCCCCCTGGACTTTATAGTTCAGAGGGCTGGGCCCCTCCCACTACTGCAAGAACACACTGTTCAGCACTGTATGGTGCATCATAAATCGTTTTTTCACTATCAATAAATTTGTATTCAATTTTAAAATTTAATAATTATACATAAACACTCACAAACACCAAAAGGAACACTCAAATGCAGTCTCCAGGGTCCAGAGGCAGAGGCACTGGCTTGGTTAGGGGAAATAAATACCATAAACTGTCCGAAGACAAATTCAGGTTAGGCACGGTCCGTCGTTCTACTGGCCGCTCCCCGAATACAAACACCAAAGTGAACCCAGCAATGTCCTAGAGAGACATGTATAATTATAAAATAATAAAATGGAGGGCTAACTCGCCATGTGCTAAATCCAATAGGGCTATATTGCCGAGGTTTACGCCAGAAAGGGTTAATTTTGCAGAAAAAACGAGGGTAGGTTTTAGTGCAGATGTGTGGAAGGGCACAAACACGATTTTCCAACGTCTGTATGGACATTGGAGAGACACTCAACGTCACAGTGGACGGAGAAAAAATTAATTTGGCTCATCAACATCACGACACTCAATGATGGAGGCCTTCTGAACCAACTCAACGCCTATATGGGCTGAAGAGAAAATTTTCCAGAGCTGTTCAACATCATCCCCACTCAAAATGATGGCAGCTGTACTCATTTTTACGGTATTGTGTCATTCAGGTACTCTCGCGACGCGTTTCGAACTTTCCCAAGGTTCTCATCAGGCGGATTGGAATGACTGCTGTCTCTTACTCACTCTACTGAAATGTGGTAGAGGGCGTGGTCCCCCTGGACTTTATAGTTCAGAGGGCTGGGCCCCTCCCACTACTGCAAGAACACACTGTTCAGCACTGTATGGTGCATCATAAATCGTTTTTTCACTATCAATAAATTTGTATTCAATTTTAAAATTTAATAATTATACATAAACACTCACAAACACCAAAAGGAACACTCAAATGCAGTCTCCAGGGTCCAGAGGCAGAGGCACTGGCTTGGTTAGGGGAAATAAATACCATAAACTGTCCGAAGACAAATTCAGGTTAGGCACGGTCCGTCGTTCTACTGGCCGCTCCCCGAATACAAACACCAAAGTGAACCCAGCAATGTCCTAGAGAGACATGTATAATTATAAAATAATAAAATGGAGGGCTAACTCGCCATGTGCTAAATCCAATAGGGCTATATTGCCGAGGTTTACGCCAGAAAGGGTTAATTTTGCAGAAAAAACGAGGGTAGGTTTTAGTGCAGATGTGTGGAAGGGCACAAACACGATTTTCCAACGTCTGTATGGACATTGGAGAGACACTCAACGTCACAGTGGACGGAGAAAAAATTAATTTGGCTCATCAACATCACGACACTCAATGATGGAGGCCTTCTGAACCAACTCAACGCCTATATGGGCTGAAGAGAAAATTTTCCAGAGCTGTTCAACATCATCCCCACTCAAAATGATGGCAGCTGTACTCATTTTTACGGTATTGTGTCATTCAGGTACTCTCGCGACGCGTTTCGAACTTTCCCAAGGTTCTCATCAGGCGGATTGGAATGACTGCTGTCTCTTACTCACTCTACTGAAATGTGGTAGAGGGCGTGGTCCCCCTGGACTTTATAGTTCAGAGGGCTGGGCCCCTCCCACTACTGCAAGAACACACTGTTCAGCACTGTATGGTGCATCATAAATCGTTTTTTCACTATCAATAAATTTGTATTCAATTTTAAAATTTAATAATTATACATAAACACTCACAAACACCAAAAGGAACACTCAAATGCAGTCTCCAGGGTCCAGAGGCAGAGGCACTGGCTTGGTTAGGGGAAATAAATACCATAAACTGTCCGAAGACAAATTCAGGTTAGGCACGGTCCGTCGTTCTACTGGCCGCTCCCCGAATACAAACACCAAAGTGAACCCAGCAATGTCCTAGAGAGACATGTATAATTATAAAATAATAAAATGGAGGGCTAACTCGCCATGTGCTAAATCCAATAGGGCTATATTGCCGAGGTTTACGCCAGAAAGGGTTAATTTTGCAGAAAAAACGAGGGTAGGTTTTAGTGCAGATGTGTGGAAGGGCACAAACACGATTTTCCAACGTCTGTATGGACATTGGAGAGACACTCAACGTCACAGTGGACGGAGAAAAAATTAATTTGGCTCATCAACATCACGACACTCAATGATGGAGGCCTTCTGAACCAACTCAACGCCTATATGGGCTGAAGAGAAAATTTTCCAGAGCTGTTCAACATCATCCCCACTCAAAATGATGGCAGCTGTACTCATTTTTACGGTATTGTGTCATTCAGGTACTCTCGCGACGCGTTTCGAACTTTCCCAAGGTTCTCATCAGGCGGATTGGAATGACTGCTGTCTCTTACTCACTCTACTGAAATGTGGTAGAGGGCGTGGTCCCCCTGGACTTTATAGTTCAGAGGGCTGGGCCCCTCCCACTACTGCAAGAACACACTGTTCAGCACTGTATGGTGCATCATAAATCGTTTTTTCACTATCAATAAATTTGTATTCAATTTTAAAATTTAATAATTATACATAAACACTCACAAACACCAAAAGGAACACTCAAATGCAGTCTCCAGGGTCCAGAGGCAGAGGCACTGGCTTGGTTAGGGGAAATAAATACCATAAACTGTCCGAAGACAAATTCAGGTTAGGCACGGTCCGTCGTTCTACTGGCCGCTCCCCGAATACAAACACCAAAGTGAACCCAGCAATGTCCTAGAGAGACATGTATAATTATAAAATAATAAAATGGAGGGCTAACTCGCCATGTGCTAAATCCAATAGGGCTATATTGCCGAGGTTTACGCCAGAAAGGGTTAATTTTGCAGAAAAAACGAGGGTAGGTTTTAGTGCAGATGTGTGGAAGGGCACAAACACGATTTTCCAACGTCTGTATGGACATTGGAGAGACACTCAACGTCACAGTGGACGGAGAAAAAATTAATTTGGCTCATCAACATCACGACACTCAATGATGGAGGCCTTCTGAACCAACTCAACGCCTATATGGGCTGAAGAGAAAATTTTCCAGAGCTGTTCAACATCATCCCCACTCAAAATGATGGCAGCTGTACTCATTTTTACGGTATTGTGTCATTCAGGTACTCTCGCGACGCGTTTCGAACTTTCCCAAGGTTCTCATCAGGCGGATTGGAATGACTGCTGTCTCTTACTCACTCTACTGAAATGTGGTAGAGGGCGTGGTCCCCCTGGACTTTATAGTTCAGAGGGCTGGGCCCCTCCCACTACTGCAAGAACACACTGTTCAGCACTGTATGGTGCATCATAAATCGTTTTTTCACTATCAATAAATTTGTATTCAATTTTAAAATTTAATAATTATACATAAACACTCACAAACACCAAAAGGAACACTCAAATGCAGTCTCCAGGGTCCAGAGGCAGAGGCACTGGCTTGGTTAGGGGAAATAAATACCATAAACTGTCCGAAGACAAATTCAGGTTAGGCACGGTCCGTCGTTCTACTGGCCGCTCCCCGAATACAAACACCAAAGTGAACCCAGCAATGTCCTAGAGAGACATGTATAATTATAAAATAATAAAATGGAGGGCTAACTCGCCATGTGCTAAATCCAATAGGGCTATATTGCCGAGGTTTACGCCAGAAAGGGTTAATTTTGCAGAAAAAACGAGGGTAGGTTTTAGTGCAGATGTGTGGAAGGGCACAAACACGATTTTCCAACGTCTGTATGGACATTGGAGAGACACTCAACGTCACAGTGGACGGAGAAAAAATTAATTTGGCTCATCAACATCACGACACTCAATGATGGAGGCCTTCTGAACCAACTCAACGCCTATATGGGCTGAAGAGAAAATTTTCCAGAGCTGTTCAACATCATCCCCACTCAAAATGATGGCAGCTGTACTCATTTTTACGGTATTGTGTCATTCAGGTACTCTCGCGACGCGTTTCGAACTTTCCCAAGGTTCTCATCAGGCGGATTGGAATGACTGCTGTCTCTTACTCACTCTACTGAAATGTGGTAGAGGGCGTGGTCCCCCTGGACTTTATAGTTCAGAGGGCTGGGCCCCTCCCACTACTGCAAGAACACACTGTTCAGCACTGTATGGTGCATCATAAATCGTTTTTTCACTATCAATAAATTTGTATTCAATTTTAAAATTTAATAATTATACATAAACACTCACAAACACCAAAAGGAACACTCAAATGCAGTCTCCAGGGTCCAGAGGCAGAGGCACTGGCTTGGTTAGGGGAAATAAATACCATAAACTGTCCGAAGACAAATTCAGGTTAGGCACGGTCCGTCGTTCTACTGGCCGCTCCCCGAATACAAACACCAAAGTGAACCCAGCAATGTCCTAGAGAGACATGTATAATTATAAAATAATAAAATGGAGGGCTAACTCGCCATGTGCTAAATCCAATAGGGCTATATTGCCGAGGTTTACGCCAGAAAGGGTTAATTTTGCAGAAAAAACGAGGGTAGGTTTTAGTGCAGATGTGTGGAAGGGCACAAACACGATTTTCCAACGTCTGTATGGACATTGGAGAGACACTCAACGTCACAGTGGACGGAGAAAAAATTAATTTGGCTCATCAACATCACGACACTCAATGATGGAGGCCTTCTGAACCAACTCAACGCCTATATGGGCTGAAGAGAAAATTTTCCAGAGCTGTTCAACATCATCCCCACTCAAAATGATGGCAGCTGTACTCATTTTTACGGTATTGTGTCATTCAGGTACTCTCGCGACGCGTTTCGAACTTTCCCAAGGTTCTCATCAGGCGGATTGGAATGACTGCTGTCTCTTACTCACTCTACTGAAATGTGGTAGAGGGCGTGGTCCCCCTGGACTTTATAGTTCAGAGGGCTGGGCCCCTCCCACTACTGCAAGAACACACTGTTCAGCACTGTATGGTGCATCATAAATCGTTTTTTCACTATCAATAAATTTGTATTCAATTTTAAAATTTAATAATTATACATAAACACTCACAAACACCAAAAGGAACACTCAAATGCAGTCTCCAGGGTCCAGAGGCAGAGGCACTGGCTTGGTTAGGGGAAATAAATACCATAAACTGTCCGAAGACAAATTCAGGTTAGGCACGGTCCGTCGTTCTACTGGCCGCTCCCCGAATACAAACACCAAAGTGAACCCAGCAATGTCCTAGAGAGACATGTATAATTATAAAATAATAAAATGGAGGGCTAACTCGCCATGTGCTAAATCCAATAGGGCTATATTGCCGAGGTTTACGCCAGAAAGGGTTAATTTTGCAGAAAAAACGAGGGTAGGTTTTAGTGCAGATGTGTGGAAGGGCACAAACACGATTTTCCAACGTCTGTATGGACATTGGAGAGACACTCAACGTCACAGTGGACGGAGAAAAAATTAATTTGGCTCATCAACATCACGACACTCAATGATGGAGGCCTTCTGAACCAACTCAACGCCTATATGGGCTGAAGAGAAAATTTTCCAGAGCTGTTCAACATCATCCCCACTCAAAATGATGGCAGCTGTACTCATTTTTACGGTATTGTGTCATTCAGGTACTCTCGCGACGCGTTTCGAACTTTCCCAAGGTTCTCATCAGGCGGATTGGAATGACTGCTGTCTCTTACTCACTCTACTGAAATGTGGTAGAGGGCGTGGTCCCCCTGGACTTTATAGTTCAGAGGGCTGGGCCCCTCCCACTACTGCAAGAACACACTGTTCAGCACTGTATGGTGCATCATAAATCGTTTTTTCACTATCAATAAATTTGTATTCAATTTTAAAATTTAATAATTATACATAAACACTCACAAACACCAAAAGGAACACTCAAATGCAGTCTCCAGGGTCCAGAGGCAGAGGCACTGGCTTGGTTAGGGGAAATAAATACCATAAACTGTCCGAAGACAAATTCAGGTTAGGCACGGTCCGTCGTTCTACTGGCCGCTCCCCGAATACAAACACCAAAGTGAACCCAGCAATGTCCTAGAGAGACATGTATAATTATAAAATAATAAAATGGAGGGCTAACTCGCCATGTGCTAAATCCAATAGGGCTATATTGCCGAGGTTTACGCCAGAAAGGGTTAATTTTGCAGAAAAAACGAGGGTAGGTTTTAGTGCAGATGTGTGGAAGGGCACAAACACGATTTTCCAACGTCTGTATGGACATTGGAGAGACACTCAACGTCACAGTGGACGGAGAAAAAATTAATTTGGCTCATCAACATCACGACACTCAATGATGGAGGCCTTCTGAACCAACTCAACGCCTATATGGGCTGAAGAGAAAATTTTCCAGAGCTGTTCAACATCATCCCCACTCAAAATGATGGCAGCTGTACTCATTTTTACGGTATTGTGTCATTCAGGTACTCTCGCGACGCGTTTCGAACTTTCCCAAGGTTCTCATCAGGCGGATTGGAATGACTGCTGTCTCTTACTCACTCTACTGAAATGTGGTAGAGGGCGTGGTCCCCCTGGACTTTATAGTTCAGAGGGCTGGGCCCCTCCCACTACTGCAAGAACACACTGTTCAGCACTGTATGGTGCATCATAAATCGTTTTTTCACTATCAATAAATTTGTATTCAATTTTAAAATTTAATAATTATACATAAACACTCACAAACACCAAAAGGAACACTCAAATGCAGTCTCCAGGGTCCAGAGGCAGAGGCACTGGCTTGGTTAGGGGAAATAAATACCATAAACTGTCCGAAGACAAATTCAGGTTAGGCACGGTCCGTCGTTCTACTGGCCGCTCCCCGAATACAAACACCAAAGTGAACCCAGCAATGTCCTAGAGAGACATGTATAATTATAAAATAATAAAATGGAGGGCTAACTCGCCATGTGCTAAATCCAATAGGGCTATATTGCCGAGGTTTACGCCAGAAAGGGTTAATTTTGCAGAAAAAACGAGGGTAGGTTTTAGTGCAGATGTGTGGAAGGGCACAAACACGATTTTCCAACGTCTGTATGGACATTGGAGAGACACTCAACGTCACAGTGGACGGAGAAAAAATTAATTTGGCTCATCAACATCACGACACTCAATGATGGAGGCCTTCTGAACCAACTCAACGCCTATATGGGCTGAAGAGAAAATTTTCCAGAGCTGTTCAACATCATCCCCACTCAAAATGATGGCAGCTGTACTCATTTTTACGGTATTGTGTCATTCAGGTACTCTCGCGACGCGTTTCGAACTTTCCCAAGGTTCTCATCAGGCGGATTGGAATGACTGCTGTCTCTTACTCACTCTACTGAAATGTGGTAGAGGGCGTGGTCCCCCTGGACTTTATAGTTCAGAGGGCTGGGCCCCTCCCACTACTGCAAGAACACACTGTTCAGCACTGTATGGTGCATCATAAATCGTTTTTTCACTATCAATAAATTTGTATTCAATTTTAAAATTTAATAATTATACATAAACACTCACAAACACCAAAAGGAACACTCAAATGCAGTCTCCAGGGTCCAGAGGCAGAGGCACTGGCTTGGTTAGGGGAAATAAATACCATAAACTGTCCGAAGACAAATTCAGGTTAGGCACGGTCCGTCGTTCTACTGGCCGCTCCCCGAATACAAACACCAAAGTGAACCCAGCAATGTCCTAGAGAGACATGTATAATTATAAAATAATAAAATGGAGGGCTAACTCGCCATGTGCTAAATCCAATAGGGCTATATTGCCGAGGTTTACGCCAGAAAGGGTTAATTTTGCAGAAAAAACGAGGGTAGGTTTTAGTGCAGATGTGTGGAAGGGCACAAACACGATTTTCCAACGTCTGTATGGACATTGGAGAGACACTCAACGTCACAGTGGACGGAGAAAAAATTAATTTGGCTCATCAACATCACGACACTCAATGATGGAGGCCTTCTGAACCAACTCAACGCCTATATGGGCTGAAGAGAAAATTTTCCAGAGCTGTTCAACATCATCCCCACTCAAAATGATGGCAGCTGTACTCATTTTTACGGTATTGTGTCATTCAGGTACTCTCGCGACGCGTTTCGAACTTTCCCAAGGTTCTCATCAGGCGGATTGGAATGACTGCTGTCTCTTACTCACTCTACTGAAATGTGGTAGAGGGCGTGGTCCCCCTGGACTTTATAGTTCAGAGGGCTGGGCCCCTCCCACACTACTGCAAGAACACACTGTTCAGCACTGTATGGTGCATCATAAATCGTTTTTTCACTATCAATAAATTTGTATTCAATTTTAAAATTTAATAATTATACATAAACACTCACAAACACCAAAAGGAACACTCAAATGCAGTCTCCAGGGTCCAGAGGCAGAGGCACTGGCTTGGTTAGGGGAAATAAATACCATAAACTGTCCGAAGACAAATTCAGGTTAGGCACGGTCCGTCGTTCTACTGGCCGCTCCCCGAATACAAACACCAAAGTGAACCCAGCAATGTCCTAGAGAGACATGTATAATTATAAAATAATAAAATGGAGGGCTAACTCGCCATGTGCTAAATCCAATAGGGCTATATTGCCGAGGTTTACGCCAGAAAGGGTTAATTTTGCAGAAAAAACGAGGGTAGGTTTTAGTGCAGATGTGTGGAAGGGCACAAACACGATTTTCCAACGTCTGTATGGACATTGGAGAGACACTCAACGTCACAGTGGACGGAGAAAAAATTAATTTGGCTCATCAACATCACGACACTCAATGATGGAGGCCTTCTGAACCAACTCAACGCCTATATGGGCTGAAGAGAAAATTTTCCAGAGCTGTTCAACATCATCCCCACTCAAAATGATGGCAGCTGTACTCATTTTTACGGTATTGTGTCATTCAGGTACTCTCGCGACGCGTTTCGAACTTTCCCAAGGTTCTCATCAGGCGGATTGGAATGACTGCTGTCTCTTACTCACTCTACTGAAATGTGGTAGAGGGCGTGGTCCCCCTGGACTTTATAGTTCAGAGGGCTGGGCCCCTCCCACTACTGCAAGAACACACTGTTCAGCACTGTATGGTGCATCATAAATCGTTTTTTCACTATCAATAAATTTGTATTCAATTTTAAAATTTAATAATTATACATAAACACTCACAAACACCAAAAGGAACACTCAAATGCAGTCTCCAGGGTCCAGAGGCAGAGGCACTGGCTTGGTTAGGGGAAATAAATACCATAAACTGTCCGAAGACAAATTCAGGTTAGGCACGGTCCGTCGTTCTACTGGCCGCTCCCCGAATACAAACACCAAAGTGAACCCAGCAATGTCCTAGAGAGACATGTATAATTATAAAATAATAAAATGGAGGGCTAACTCGCCATGTGCTAAATCCAATAGGGCTATATTGCCGAGGTTTACGCCAGAAAGGGTTAATTTTGCAGAAAAAACGAGGGTAGGTTTTAGTGCAGATGTGTGGAAGGGCACAAACACGATTTTCCAACGTCTGTATGGACATTGGAGAGACACTCAACGTCACAGTGGACGGAGAAAAAATTAATTTGGCTCATCAACATCACGACACTCAATGATGGAGGCCTTCTGAACCAACTCAACGCCTATATGGGCTGAAGAGAAAATTTTCCAGAGCTGTTCAACATCATCCCCACTCAAAATGATGGCAGCTGTACTCATTTTTACGGTATTGTGTCATTCAGGTACTCTCGCGACGCGTTTCGAACTTTCCCAAGGTTCTCATCAGGCGGATTGGAATGACTGCTGTCTCTTACTCACTCTACTGAAATGTGGTAGAGGGCGTGGTCCCCCTGGACTTTATAGTTCAGAGGGCTGGGCCCCTCCCACTACTGCAAGAACACACTGTTCAGCACTGTATGGTGCATCATAAATCGTTTTTTCACTATCAATAAATTTGTATTCAATTTTAAAATTTAATAATTATACATAAACACTCACAAACACCAAAAGGAACACTCAAATGCAGTCTCCAGGGTCCAGAGGCAGAGGCACTGGCTTGGTTAGGGGAAATAAATACCATAAACTGTCCGAAGACAAATTCAGGTTAGGCACGGTCCGTCGTTCTACTGGCCGCTCCCCGAATACAAACACCAAAGTGAACCCAGCAATGTCCTAGAGAGACATGTATAATTATAAAATAATAAAATGGAGGGCTAACTCGCCATGTGCTAAATCCAATAGGGCTATATTGCCGAGGTTTACGCCAGAAAGGGTTAATTTTGCAGAAAAAACGAGGGTAGGTTTTAGTGCAGATGTGTGGAAGGGCACAAACACGATTTTCCAACGTCTGTATGGACATTGGAGAGACACTCAACGTCACAGTGGACGGAGAAAAAATTAATTTGGCTCATCAACATCACGACACTCAATGATGGAGGCCTTCTGAACCAACTCAACGCCTATATGGGCTGAAGAGAAAATTTTCCAGAGCTGTTCAACATCATCCCCACTCAAAATGATGGCAGCTGTACTCATTTTTACGGTATTGTGTCATTCAGGTACTCTCGCGACGCGTTTCGAACTTTCCCAAGGTTCTCATCAGGCGGATTGGAATGACTGCTGTCTCTTACTCACTCTACTGAAATGTGGTAGAGGGCGTGGTCCCCCTGGACTTTATAGTTCAGAGGGCTGGGCCCCTCCCACTACTGCAAGAACACACTGTTCAGCACTGTATGGTGCATCATAAATCGTTTTTTCACTATCAATAAATTTGTATTCAATTTTAAAATTTAATAATTATACATAAACACTCACAAACACCAAAAGGAACACTCAAATGCAGTCTCCAGGGTCCAGAGGCAGAGGCACTGGCTTGGTTAGGGGAAATAAATACCATAAACTGTCCGAAGACAAATTCAGGTTAGGCACGGTCCGTCGTTCTACTGGCCGCTCCCCGAATACAAACACCAAAGTGAACCCAGCAATGTCCTAGAGAGACATGTATAATTATAAAATAATAAAATGGAGGGCTAACTCGCCATGTGCTAAATCCAATAGGGCTATATTGCCGAGGTTTACGCCAGAAAGGGTTAATTTTGCAGAAAAAACGAGGGTAGGTTTTAGTGCAGATGTGTGGAAGGGCACAAACACGATTTTCCAACGTCTGTATGGACATTGGAGAGACACTCAACGTCACAGTGGACGGAGAAAAAATTAATTTGGCTCATCAACATCACGACACTCAATGATGGAGGCCTTCTGAACCAACTCAACGCCTATATGGGCTGAAGAGAAAATTTTCCAGAGCTGTTCAACATCATCCCCACTCAAAATGATGGCAGCTGTACTCATTTTTACGGTATTGTGTCATTCAGGTACTCTCGCGACGCGTTTCGAACTTTCCCAAGGTTCTCATCAGGCGGATTGGAATGACTGCTGTCTCTTACTCACTCTACTGAAATGTGGTAGAGGGCGTGGTCCCCCTGGACTTTATAGTTCAGAGGGCTGGGCCCCTCCCACTACTGCAAGAACACACTGTTCAGCACTGTATGGTGCATCATAAATCGTTTTTTCACTATCAATAAATTTGTATTCAATTTTAAAATTTAATAATTATACATAAACACTCACAAACACCAAAAGGAACACTCAAATGCAGTCTCCAGGGTCCAGAGGCAGAGGCACTGGCTTGGTTAGGGGAAATAAATACCATAAACTGTCCGAAGACAAATTCAGGTTAGGCACGGTCCGTCGTTCTACTGGCCGCTCCCCGAATACAAACACCAAAGTGAACCCAGCAATGTCCTAGAGAGACATGTATAATTATAAAATAATAAAATGGAGGGCTAACTCGCCATGTGCTAAATCCAATAGGGCTATATTGCCGAGGTTTACGCCAGAAAGGGTTAATTTTGCAGAAAAAACGAGGGTAGGTTTTAGTGCAGATGTGTGGAAGGGCACAAACACGATTTTCCAACGTCTGTATGGACATTGGAGAGACACTCAACGTCACAGTGGACGGAGAAAAAATTAATTTGGCTCATCAACATCACGACACTCAATGATGGAGGCCTTCTGAACCAACTCAACGCCTATATGGGCTGAAGAGAAAATTTTCCAGAGCTGTTCAACATCATCCCCACTCAAAATGATGGCAGCTGTACTCATTTTTACGGTATTGTGTCATTCAGGTACTCTCGCGACGCGTTTCGAACTTTCCCAAGGTTCTCATCAGGCGGATTGGAATGACTGCTGTCTCTTACTCACTCTACTGAAATGTGGTAGAGGGCGTGGTCCCCCTGGACTTTATAGTTCAGAGGGCTGGGCCCCTCCCACTACTGCAAGAACACACTGTTCAGCACTGTATGGTGCATCATAAATCGTTTTTTCACTATCAATAAATTTGTATTCAATTTTAAAATTTAATAATTATACATAAACACTCACAAACACCAAAAGGAACACTCAAATGCAGTCTCCAGGGTCCAGAGGCAGAGGCACTGGCTTGGTTAGGGGAAATAAATACCATAAACTGTCCGAAGACAAATTCAGGTTAGGCACGGTCCGTCGTTCTACTGGCCGCTCCCCGAATACAAACACCAAAGTGAACCCAGCAATGTCCTAGAGAGACATGTATAATTATAAAATAATAAAATGGAGGGCTAACTCGCCATGTGCTAAATCCAATAGGGCTATATTGCCGAGGTTTACGCCAGAAAGGGTTAATTTTGCAGAAAAAACGAGGGTAGGTTTTAGTGCAGATGTGTGGAAGGGCACAAACACGATTTTCCAACGTCTGTATGGACATTGGAGAGACACTCAACGTCACAGTGGACGGAGAAAAAATTAATTTGGCTCATCAACATCACGACACTCAATGATGGAGGCCTTCTGAACCAACTCAACGCCTATATGGGCTGAAGAGAAAATTTTCCAGAGCTGTTCAACATCATCCCCACTCAAAATGATGGCAGCTGTACTCATTTTTACGGTATTGTGTCATTCAGGTACTCTCGCGACGCGTTTCGAACTTTCCCAAGGTTCTCATCAGGCGGATTGGAATGACTGCTGTCTCTTACTCACTCTACTGAAATGTGGTAGAGGGCGTGGTCCCCCTGGACTTTATAGTTCAGAGGGCTGGGCCCCTCCCACTACTGCAAGAACACACTGTTCAGCACTGTATGGTGCATCATAAATCGTTTTTTCACTATCAATAAATTTGTATTCAATTTTAAAATTTAATAATTATACATAAACACTCACAAACACCAAAAGGAACACTCAAATGCAGTCTCCAGGGTCCAGAGGCAGAGGCACTGGCTTGGTTAGGGGAAATAAATACCATAAACTGTCCGAAGACAAATTCAGGTTAGGCACGGTCCGTCGTTCTACTGGCCGCTCCCCGAATACAAACACCAAAGTGAACCCAGCAATGTCCTAGAGAGACATGTATAATTATAAAATAATAAAATGGAGGGCTAACTCGCCATGTGCTAAATCCAATAGGGCTATATTGCCGAGGTTTACGCCAGAAAGGGTTAATTTTGCAGAAAAAACGAGGGTAGGTTTTAGTGCAGATGTGTGGAAGGGCACAAACACGATTTTCCAACGTCTGTATGGACATTGGAGAGACACTCAACGTCACAGTGGACGGAGAAAAAATTAATTTGGCTCATCAACATCACGACACTCAATGATGGAGGCCTTCTGAACCAACTCAACGCCTATATGGGCTGAAGAGAAAATTTTCCAGAGCTGTTCAACATCATCCCCACTCAAAATGATGGCAGCTGTACTCATTTTTACGGTATTGTGTCATTCAGGTACTCTCGCGACGCGTTTCGAACTTTCCCAAGGTTCTCATCAGGCGGATTGGAATGACTGCTGTCTCTTACTCACTCTACTGAAATGTGGTAGAGGGCGTGGTCCCCCTGGACTTTATAGTTCAGAGGGCTGGGCCCCTCCCACTACTGCAAGAACACACTGTTCAGCACTGTATGGTGCATCATAAATCGTTTTTTCACTATCAATAAATTTGTATTCAATTTTAAAATTTAATAATTATACATAAACACTCACAAACACCAAAAGGAACACTCAAATGCAGTCTCCAGGGTCCAGAGGCAGAGGCACTGGCTTGGTTAGGGGAAATAAATACCATAAACTGTCCGAAGACAAATTCAGGTTAGGCACGGTCCGTCGTTCTACTGGCCGCTCCCCGAATACAAACACCAAAGTGAACCCAGCAATGTCCTAGAGAGACATGTATAATTATAAAATAATAAAATGGAGGGCTAACTCGCCATGTGCTAAATCCAATAGGGCTATATTGCCGAGGTTTACGCCAGAAAGGGTTAATTTTGCAGAAAAAACGAGGGTAGGTTTTAGTGCAGATGTGTGGAAGGGCACAAACACGATTTTCCAACGTCTGTATGGACATTGGAGAGACACTCAACGTCACAGTGGACGGAGAAAAAATTAATTTGGCTCATCAACATCACGACACTCAATGATGGAGGCCTTCTGAACCAACTCAACGCCTATATGGGCTGAAGAGAAAATTTTCCAGAGCTGTTCAACATCATCCCCACTCAAAATGATGGCAGCTGTACTCATTTTTACGGTATTGTGTCATTCAGGTACTCTCGCGACGCGTTTCGAACTTTCCCAAGGTTCTCATCAGGCGGATTGGAATGACTGCTGTCTCTTACTCACTCTACTGAAATGTGGTAGAGGGCGTGGTCCCCCTGGACTTTATAGTTCAGAGGGCTGGGCCCCTCCCACTACTGCAAGAACACACTGTTCAGCACTGTATGGTGCATCATAAATCGTTTTTTCACTATCAATAAATTTGTATTCAATTTTAAAATTTAATAATTATACATAAACACTCACAAACACCAAAAGGAACACTCAAATGCAGTCTCCAGGGTCCAGAGGCAGAGGCACTGGCTTGGTTAGGGGAAATAAATACCATAAACTGTCCGAAGACAAATTCAGGTTAGGCACGGTCCGTCGTTCTACTGGCCGCTCCCCGAATACAAACACCAAAGTGAACCCAGCAATGTCCTAGAGAGACATGTATAATTATAAAATAATAAAATGGAGGGCTAACTCGCCATGTGCTAAATCCAATAGGGCTATATTGCCGAGGTTTACGCCAGAAAGGGTTAATTTTGCAGAAAAAACGAGGGTAGGTTTTAGTGCAGATGTGTGGAAGGGCACAAACACGATTTTCCAACGTCTGTATGGACATTGGAGAGACACTCAACGTCACAGTGGACGGAGAAAAAATTAATTTGGCTCATCAACATCACGACACTCAATGATGGAGGCCTTCTGAACCAACTCAACGCCTATATGGGCTGAAGAGAAAATTTTCCAGAGCTGTTCAACATCATCCCCACTCAAAATGATGGCAGCTGTACTCATTTTTACGGTATTGTGTCATTCAGGTACTCTCGCGACGCGTTTCGAACTTTCCCAAGGTTCTCATCAGGCGGATTGGAATGACTGCTGTCTCTTACTCACTCTACTGAAATGTGGTAGAGGGCGTGGTCCCCCTGGACTTTATAGTTCAGAGGGCTGGGCCCCTCCCACTACTGCAAGAACACACTGTTCAGCACTGTATGGTGCATCATAAATCGTTTTTTCACTATCAATAAATTTGTATTCAATTTTAAAATTTAATAATTATACATAAACACTCACAAACACCAAAAGGAACACTCAAATGCAGTCTCCAGGGTCCAGAGGCAGAGGCACTGGCTTGGTTAGGGGAAATAAATACCATAAACTGTCCGAAGACAAATTCAGGTTAGGCACGGTCCGTCGTTCTACTGGCCGCTCCCCGAATACAAACACCAAAGTGAACCCAGCAATGTCCTAGAGAGACATGTATAATTATAAAATAATAAAATGGAGGGCTAACTCGCCATGTGCTAAATCCAATAGGGCTATATTGCCGAGGTTTACGCCAGAAAGGGTTAATTTTGCAGAAAAAACGAGGGTAGGTTTTAGTGCAGATGTGTGGAAGGGCACAAACACGATTTTCCAACGTCTGTATGGACATTGGAGAGACACTCAACGTCACAGTGGACGGAGAAAAAATTAATTTGGCTCATCAACATCACGACACTCAATGATGGAGGCCTTCTGAACCAACTCAACGCCTATATGGGCTGAAGAGAAAATTTTCCAGAGCTGTTCAACATCATCCCCACTCAAAATGATGGCAGCTGTACTCATTTTTACGGTATTGTGTCATTCAGGTACTCTCGCGACGCGTTTCGAACTTTCCCAAGGTTCTCATCAGGCGGATTGGAATGACTGCTGTCTCTTACTCACTCTACTGAAATGTGGTAGAGGGCGTGGTCCCCCTGGACTTTATAGTTCAGAGGGCTGGGCCCCTCCCACTACTGCAAGAACACACTGTTCAGCACTGTATGGTGCATCATAAATCGTTTTTTCACTATCAATAAATTTGTATTCAATTTTAAAATTTAATAATTATACATAAACACTCACAAACACCAAAAGGAACACTCAAATGCAGTCTCCAGGGTCCAGAGGCAGAGGCACTGGCTTGGTTAGGGGAAATAAATACCATAAACTGTCCGAAGACAAATTCAGGTTAGGCACGGTCCGTCGTTCTACTGGCCGCTCCCCGAATACAAACACCAAAGTGAACCCAGCAATGTCCTAGAGAGACATGTATAATTATAAAATAATAAAATGGAGGGCTAACTCGCCATGTGCTAAATCCAATAGGGCTATATTGCCGAGGTTTACGCCAGAAAGGGTTAATTTTGCAGAAAAAACGAGGGTAGGTTTTAGTGCAGATGTGTGGAAGGGCACAAACACGATTTTCCAACGTCTGTATGGACATTGGAGAGACACTCAACGTCACAGTGGACGGAGAAAAAATTAATTTGGCTCATCAACATCACGACACTCAATGATGGAGGCCTTCTGAACCAACTCAACGCCTATATGGGCTGAAGAGAAAATTTTCCAGAGCTGTTCAACATCATCCCCACTCAAAATGATGGCAGCTGTACTCATTTTTACGGTATTGTGTCATTCAGGTACTCTCGCGACGCGTTTCGAACTTTCCCAAGGTTCTCATCAGGCGGATTGGAATGACTGCTGTCTCTTACTCACTCTACTGAAATGTGGTAGAGGGCGTGGTCCCCCTGGACTTTATAGTTCAGAGGGCTGGGCCCCTCCCACTACTGCAAGAACACACTGTTCAGCACTGTATGGTGCATCATAAATCGTTTTTTCACTATCAATAAATTTGTATTCAATTTTAAAATTTAATAATTATACATAAACACTCACAAACACCAAAAGGAACACTCAAATGCAGTCTCCAGGGTCCAGAGGCAGAGGCACTGGCTTGGTTAGGGGAAATAAATACCATAAACTGTCCGAAGACAAATTCAGGTTAGGCACGGTCCGTCGTTCTACTGGCCGCTCCCCGAATACAAACACCAAAGTGAACCCAGCAATGTCCTAGAGAGACATGTATAATTATAAAATAATAAAATGGAGGGCTAACTCGCCATGTGCTAAATCCAATAGGGCTATATTGCCGAGGTTTACGCCAGAAAGGGTTAATTTTGCAGAAAAAACGAGGGTAGGTTTTAGTGCAGATGTGTGGAAGGGCACAAACACGATTTTCCAACGTCTGTATGGACATTGGAGAGACACTCAACGTCACAGTGGACGGAGAAAAAATTAATTTGGCTCATCAACATCACGACACTCAATGATGGAGGCCTTCTGAACCAACTCAACGCCTATATGGGCTGAAGAGAAAATTTTCCAGAGCTGTTCAACATCATCCCCACTCAAAATGATGGCAGCTGTACTCATTTTTACGGTATTGTGTCATTCAGGTACTCTCGCGACGCGTTTCGAACTTTCCCAAGGTTCTCATCAGGCGGATTGGAATGACTGCTGTCTCTTACTCACTCTACTGAAATGTGGTAGAGGGCGTGGTCCCCCTGGACTTTATAGTTCAGAGGGCTGGGCCCCTCCCACTACTGCAAGAACACACTGTTCAGCACTGTATGGTGCATCATAAATCGTTTTTTCACTATCAATAAATTTGTATTCAATTTTAAAATTTAATAATTATACATAAACACTCACAAACACCAAAAGGAACACTCAAATGCAGTCTCCAGGGTCCAGAGGCAGAGGCACTGGCTTGGTTAGGGGAAATAAATACCATAAACTGTCCGAAGACAAATTCAGGTTAGGCACGGTCCGTCGTTCTACTGGCCGCTCCCCGAATACAAACACCAAAGTGAACCCAGCAATGTCCTAGAGAGACATGTATAATTATAAAATAATAAAATGGAGGGCTAACTCGCCATGTGCTAAATCCAATAGGGCTATATTGCCGAGGTTTACGCCAGAAAGGGTTAATTTTGCAGAAAAAACGAGGGTAGGTTTTAGTGCAGATGTGTGGAAGGGCACAAACACCGATTTTCCAACGTCTGTATGGACATTGGAGAGACACTCAACGTCACAGTGGACGGAGAAAAAATTAATTTGGCTCATCAACATCACGACACTCAATGATGGAGGCCTTCTGAACCAACTCAACGCCTATATGGGCTGAAGAGAAAATTTTCCAGAGCTGTTCAACATCATCCCCACTCAAAATGATGGCAGCTGTACTCATTTTTACGGTATTGTGTCATTCAGGTACTCTCGCGACGCGTTTCGAACTTTCCCAAGGTTCTCATCAGGCGGATTGGAATGACTGCTGTCTCTTACTCACTCTACTGAAATGTGGTAGAGGGCGTGGTCCCCCTGGACTTTATAGTTCAGAGGGCTGGGCCCCTCCCACTACTGCAAGAACACACTGTTCAGCACTGTATGGTGCATCATAAATCGTTTTTTCACTATCAATAAATTTGTATTCAATTTTAAAATTTAATAATTATACATAAACACTCACAAACACCAAAAGGAACACTCAAATGCAGTCTCCAGGGTCCAGAGGCAGAGGCACTGGCTTGGTTAGGGGAAATAAATACCATAAACTGTCCGAAGACAAATTCAGGTTAGGCACGGTCCGTCGTTCTACTGGCCGCTCCCCGAATACAAACACCAAAGTGAACCCAGCAATGTCCTAGAGAGACATGTATAATTATAAAATAATAAAATGGAGGGCTAACTCGCCATGTGCTAAATCCAATAGGGCTATATTGCCGAGGTTTACGCCAGAAAGGGTTAATTTTGCAGAAAAAACGAGGGTAGGTTTTAGTGCAGATGTGTGGAAGGGCACAAACACGATTTTCCAACGTCTGTATGGACATTGGAGAGACACTCAACGTCACAGTGGACGGAGAAAAAATTAATTTGGCTCATCAACATCACGACACTCAATGATGGAGGCCTTCTGAACCAACTCAACGCCTATATGGGCTGAAGAGAAAATTTTCCAGAGCTGTTCAACATCATCCCCACTCAAAATGATGGCAGCTGTACTCATTTTTACGGTATTGTGTCATTCAGGTACTCTCGCGACGCGTTTCGAACTTTCCCAAGGTTCTCATCAGGCGGATTGGAATGACTGCTGTCTCTTACTCGCTCTACTGAAATGTGGTAGAGGGCGTGGTCCCCCTGGACTTTATAGTTCAGAGGGCTGGGCAGGGCTGGGCCCCTCCCACTACTGCAAGAACACACTGTTCAGCACTGTATGGTGCATCATAAATCGTTTTTTCACTATCAATAAATTTGTATTCAATTTTAAAATTTAATAATTATACATAAACACTCACAAACACCAAAAGGAACACTCAAATGCAGTCTCCAGGGTCCAGAGGCAGAGGCACTGGCTTGGTTAGGGGAAATAAATACCATAAACTGTCCGAAGACAAATTCAGGTTAGGCACGGTCCGTCGTTCTACTGGCCGCTCCCCGAATACAAACACCAAAGTGAACCCAGCAATGTCCTAGAGAGACATGCATAATTATAAAATAATAAAATGGAGGGCTAACTCGCCATGTGCTAAATCCAATAGGGCTATATTGCCGAGGTTTACGCCAGAAAGGGTTAATTTTGCAGAAAAAACGAGGGTAGGTTTTAGTGCAGATGTGTGGAAGGGCACAAACACGATTTTCCAACGTCTGTATGGACATTGGAGAGACACTCAACGTCACAGTGGACGGAGAAAAAATTAATTTGGCTCATCAACATCACGACACTCAATGATGGAGGCCTTCTGAACCAACTCAACGCCTATATGGGCTGAAGAGAAAATTTTCCAGAGCTGTTCAACATCATCCCCACTCAAAATGATGGCAGCTGTACTCATTTTTACGGTATTGTGTCATTCAGGTACTCTCGCGACGCGTTTCGAACTTTCCCAAGGTTCTCATCAGGCGGATTGGAATGACTGCTGTCTCTTACTCACTCTACTGAAATGTGGTAGAGGGCGTGGTCCCCCTGGACTTTATAGTTCAGAGGGCTGGGCCCCTCCCACTACTGCAAGAACACACTGTTCAGCACTGTATGGTGCATCATAAATCGTTTTTTCACTATCAATAAATTTGTATTCAATTTTAAAATTTAATAATTATACATAAACACTCACAAACACCAAAAGGAACACTCAAATGCAGTCTCCAGGGTCCAGAGGCAGAGGCACTGGCTTGGTTAGGGGAAATAAATACCATAAACTGTCCGAAGACAAATTCAGGTTAGGCACGGTCCGTCGTTCTACTGGCCGCTCCCCGAATACAAACACCAAAGTGAACCCAGCAATGTCCTAGAGAGACATGCATAATTATAAAATAATAAAATGGAGGGCTAACTCGCCATGTGCTAAATCCAATAGGGCTATATTGCCGAGGTTTACGCCAGAAAGGGTTAATTTTGCAGAAAAAACGAGGGTAGGTTTTAGTGCAGATGTGTGGAAGGGCACAAACACGATTTTCCAACGTCTGTATGGACATTGGAGAGACACTCAACGTCACAGTGGACGGAGAAAAAATTAATTTGGCTCATCAACATCACGACACTCAATGATGGAGGCCTTCTGAACCAACTCAACGCCTATATGGGCTGAAGAGAAAATTTTCCAGAGCTGTTCAACATCATCCCCACTCAAAATGATGGCAGCTGTACTCATTTTTACGGTATTGTGTCATTCAGGTACTCTCGCGACGCGTTTCGAACTTTCCCAAGGTTCTCATCAGGCGGATTGGAATGACTGCTGTCTCTTACTCACTCTACTGAAATGTGGTAGAGGGCGTGGTCCCCCTGGACTTTATAGTTCAGAGGGCTGGGCCCCTCCCACTACTGCAAGAACACACTGTTCAGCACTGTATGGTGCATCATAAATCGTTTTTTCACTATCAATAAATTTGTATTCAATTTTAAAATTTAATAATTATACATAAACACTCACAAACACCAAAAGGAACACTCAAATGCAGTCTCCAGGGTCCAGAGGCAGAGGCACTGGCTTGGTTAGGGGAAATAAATACCATAAACTGTCCGAAGACAAATTCAGGTTAGGCACGGTCCGTCGTTCTACTGGCCGCTCCCCGAATACAAACACCAAAGTGAACCCAGCAATGTCCTAGAGAGACATGCATAATTATAAAATAATAAAATGGAGGGCTAACTCGCCATGTGCTAAATCCAATAGGGCTATATTGCCGAGGTTTACGCCAGAAAGGGTTAATTTTGCAGAAAAAACGAGGGTAGGTTTTAGTGCAGATGTGTGGAAGGGCACAAACACGATTTTCCAACGTCTGTATGGACATTGGAGAGACACTCAACGTCACAGTGGACGGAGAAAAAATTAATTTGGCTCATCAACATCACGACACTCAATGATGGAGGCCTTCTGAACCAACTCAACGCCTATATGGGCTGAAGAGAAAATTTTCCAGAGCTGTTCAACATCATCCCCACTCAAAATGATGGCAGCTGTACTCATTTTTACGGTATTGTGTCATTCAGGTACTCTCGCGACGCGTTTCGAACTTTCCCAAGGTTCTCATCAGGCGGATTGGAATGACTGCTGTCTCTTACTCACTCTACTGAAATGTGGTAGAGGGCGTGGTCCCCCCTGGACTTTATAGTTCAGAGGGCTGGGCCCCTCCCACTACTGCAAGAACACACTGTTCAGCACTGTATGGTGCATCATAAATCGTTTTTTCACTATCAATAAATTTGTATTCAATTTTAAAATTTAATAATTATACATAAACACTCACAAACACCAAAAGGAACACTCAAATGCAGTCTCCAGGGTCCAGAGGCAGAGGCACTGGCTTGGTTAGGGGAAATAAATACCATAAACTGTCCGAAGACAAATTCAGGTTAGGCACGGTCCGTCGTTCTACTGGCCGCTCCCCGAATACAAACACCAAAGTGAACCCAGCAATGTCCTAGAGAGACATGCATAATTATAAAATAATAAAATGGAGGGCTAACTCGCCATGTGCTAAATCCAATAGGGCTATATTGCCGAGGTTTACGCCAGAAAGGGTTAATTTTGCAGAAAAAACGAGGGTAGGTTTTAGTGCAGATGTGTGGAAGGGCACAAACACGATTTTCCAACGTCTGTATGGACATTGGAGAGACACTCAACGTCACAGTGGACGGAGAAAAAATTAATTTGGCTCATCAACATCACGACACTCAATGATGGAGGCCTTCTGAACCAACTCAACGCCTATATGGGCTGAAGAGAAAATTTTCCAGAGCTGTTCAACATCATCCCCACTCAAAATGATGGCAGCTGTACTCATTTTTACGGTATTGTGTCATTCAGGTACTCTCGCGACGCGTTTCGAACTTTCCCAAGGTTCTCATCAGGCGGATTGGAATGACTGCTGTCTCTTACTCACTCTACTGAAATGTGGTAGAGGGCGTGGTCCCCCCTGGACTTTATAGTTCAGAGGGCTGGGCCCCTCCCACTACTGCAAGAACACACTGTTCAGCACTGTATGGTGCATCATAAATCGTTTTTTCACTATCAATAAATTTGTATTCAATTTTAAAATTTAATAATTATACATAAACACTCACAAACACCAAAAGGAACACTCAAATGCAGTCTCCAGGGTCCAGAGGCAGAGGCACTGGCTTGGTTAGGGGAAATAAATACCATAAACTGTCCGAAGACAAATTCAGGTTAGGCACGGTCCGTCGTTCTACTGGCCGCTCCCCGAATACAAACACCAAAGTGAACCCAGCAATGTCCTAGAGAGACATGCATAATTATAAAATAATAAAATGGAGGGCTAACTCGCCATGTGCTAAATCCAATAGGGCTATATTGCCGAGGTTTACGCCAGAAAGGGTTAATTTTGCAGAAAAAACGAGGGTAGGTTTTAGTGCAGATGTGTGGAAGGGCACAAACACGATTTTCCAACGTCTGTATGGACATTGGAGAGACACTCAACGTCACAGTGGACGGAGAAAAAATTAATTTGGCTCATCAACATCACGACACTCAATGATGGAGGCCTTCTGAACCAACTCAACGCCTATATGGGCTGAAGAGAAAATTTTCCAGAGCTGTTCAACATCATCCCCACTCAAAATGATGGCAGCTGTACTCATTTTTACGGTATTGTGTCATTCAGGTACTCTCGCGACGCGTTTCGAACTTTCCCAAGGTTCTCATCAGGCGGATTGGAATGACTGCTGTCTCTTACTCACTCTACTGAAATGTGGTAGAGGGCGTGGTCCCCCCTGGACTTTATAGTTCAGAGGGCTGGGCCCCTCCCACTACTGCAAGAACACACTGTTCAGCACTGTATGGTGCATCATAAATCGTTTTTTCACTATCAATAAATTTGTATTCAATTTTAAAATTTAATAATTATACATAAACACTCACAAACACCAAAAGGAACACTCAAATGCAGTCTCCAGGGTCCAGAGGCAGAGGCACTGGCTTGGTTAGGGGAAATAAATACCATAAACTGTCCGAAGACAAATTCAGGTTAGGCACGGTCCGTCGTTCTACTGGCCGCTCCCCGAATACAAACACCAAAGTGAACCCAGCAATGTCCTAGAGAGACATGCATAATTATAAAATAATAAAATGGAGGGCTAACTCGCCATGTGCTAAATCCAATAGGGCTATATTGCCGAGGTTTACGCCAGAAAGGGTTAATTTTGCAGAAAAAACGAGGGTAGGTTTTAGTGCAGATGTGTGGAAGGGCACAAACACGATTTTCCAACGTCTGTATGGACATTGGAGAGACACTCAACGTCACAGTGGACGGAGAAAAAATTAATTTGGCTCATCAACATCACGACACTCAATGATGGAGGCCTTCTGAACCAACTCAACGCCTATATGGGCTGAAGAGAAAATTTTCCAGAGCTGTTCAACATCATCCCCACTCAAAATGATGGCAGCTGTACTCATTTTTACGGTATTGTGTCATTCAGGTACTCTCGCGACGCGTTTCGAACTTTCCCAAGGTTCTCATCAGGCGGATTGGAATGACTGCTGTCTCTTACTCACTCTACTGAAATGTGGTAGAGGGCGTGGTCCCCCCTGGACTTTATAGTTCAGAGGGCTGGGCCCCTCCCACTACTGCAAGAACACACTGTTCAGCACTGTATGGTGCATCATAAATCGTTTTTTCACTATCAATAAATTTGTATTCAATTTTAAAATTTAATAATTATACATAAACACTCACAAACACCAAAAGGAACACTCAAATGCAGTCTCCAGGGTCCAGAGGCAGAGGCACTGGCTTGGTTAGGGGAAATAAATACCATAAACTGTCCGAAGACAAATTCAGGTTAGGCACGGTCCGTCGTTCTACTGGCCGCTCCCCGAATACAAACACCAAAGTGAACCCAGCAATGTCCTAGAGAGACATGCATAATTATAAAATAATAAAATGGAGGGCTAACTCGCCATGTGCTAAATCCAATAGGGCTATATTGCCGAGGTTTACGCCAGAAAGGGTTAATTTTGCAGAAAAAACGAGGGTAGGTTTTAGTGCAGATGTGTGGAAGGGCACAAACACGATTTTCCAACGTCTGTATGGACATTGGAGAGACACTCAACGTCACAGTGGACGGAGAAAAAATTAATTTGGCTCATCAACATCACGACACTCAATGATGGAGGCCTTCTGAACCAACTCAACGCCTATATGGGCTGAAGAGAAAATTTTCCAGAGCTGTTCAACATCATCCCCACTCAAAATGATGGCAGCTGTACTCATTTTTACGGTATTGTGTCATTCAGGTACTCTCGCGACGCGTTTCGAACTTTCCCAAGGTTCTCATCAGGCGGATTGGAATGACTGCTGTCTCTTACTCACTCTACTGAAATGTGGTAGAGGGCGTGGTCCCCCCTGGACTTTATAGTTCAGAGGGCTGGGCCCCTCCCACTACTGCAAGAACACACTGTTCAGCACTGTATGGTGCATCATAAATCGTTTTTTCACTATCAATAAATTTGTATTCAATTTTAAAATTTAATAATTATACATAAACACTCACAAACACCAAAAGGAACACTCAAATGCAGTCTCCAGGGTCCAGAGGCAGAGGCACTGGCTTGGTTAGGGGAAATAAATACCATAAACTGTCCGAAGACAAATTCAGGTTAGGCACGGTCCGTCGTTCTACTGGCCGCTCCCCGAATACAAACACCAAAGTGAACCCAGCAATGTCCTAGAGAGACATGCATAATTATAAAATAATAAAATGGAGGGCTAACTCGCCATGTGCTAAATCCAATAGGGCTATATTGCCGAGGTTTACGCCAGAAAGGGTTAATTTTGCAGAAAAAACGAGGGTAGGTTTTAGTGCAGATGTGTGGAAGGGCACAAACACGATTTTCCAACGTCTGTATGGACATTGGAGAGACACTCAACGTCACAGTGGACGGAGAAAAAATTAATTTGGCTCATCAACATCACGACACTCAATGATGGAGGCCTTCTGAACCAACTCAACGCCTATATGGGCTGAAGAGAAAATTTTCCAGAGCTGTTCAACATCATCCCCACTCAAAATGATGGCAGCTGTACTCATTTTTACGGTATTGTGTCATTCAGGTACTCTCGCGACGCGTTTCGAACTTTCCCAAGGTTCTCATCAGGCGGATTGGAATGACTGCTGTCTCTTACTCACTCTACTGAAATGTGGTAGAGGGCGTGGTCCCCCCTGGACTTTATAGTTCAGAGGGCTGGGCCCCTCCCACTACTGCAAGAACACACTGTTCAGCACTGTATGGTGCATCATAAATCGTTTTTTCACTATCAATAAATTTGTATTCAATTTTAAAATTTAATAATTATACATAAACACTCACAAACACCAAAAGGAACACTCAAATGCAGTCTCCAGGGTCCAGAGGCAGAGGCACTGGCTTGGTTAGGGGAAATAAATACCATAAACTGTCCGAAGACAAATTCAGGTTAGGCACGGTCCGTCGTTCTACTGGCCGCTCCCCGAATACAAACACCAAAGTGAACCCAGCAATGTCCTAGAGAGACATGCATAATTATAAAATAATAAAATGGAGGGCTAACTCGCCATGTGCTAAATCCAATAGGGCTATATTGCCGAGGTTTACGCCAGAAAGGGTTAATTTTGCAGAAAAAACGAGGGTAGGTTTTAGTGCAGATGTGTGGAAGGGCACAAACACGATTTTCCAACGTCTGTATGGACATTGGAGAGACACTCAACGTCACAGTGGACGGAGAAAAAATTAATTTGGCTCATCAACATCACGACACTCAATGATGGAGGCCTTCTGAACCAACTCAACGCCTATATGGGCTGAAGAGAAAATTTTCCAGAGCTGTTCAACATCATCCCCACTCAAAATGATGGCAGCTGTACTCATTTTTACGGTATTGTGTCATTCAGGTACTCTCGCGACGCGTTTCGAACTTTCCCAAGGTTCTCATCAGGCGGATTGGAATGACTGCTGTCTCTTACTCACTCTACTGAAATGTGGTAGAGGGCGTGGTCCCCCCTGGACTTTATAGTTCAGAGGGCTGGGCCCCTCCCACTACTGCAAGAACACACTGTTCAGCACTGTATGGTGCATCATAAATCGTTTTTTCACTATCAATAAATTTGTATTCAATTTTAAAATTTAATAATTATACATAAACACTCACAAACACCAAAAGGAACACTCAAATGCAGTCTCCAGGGTCCAGAGGCAGAGGCACTGGCTTGGTTAGGGGAAATAAATACCATAAACTGTCCGAAGACAAATTCAGGTTAGGCACGGTCCGTCGTTCTACTGGCCGCTCCCCGAATACAAACACCAAAGTGAACCCAGCAATGTCCTAGAGAGACATGCATAATTATAAAATAATAAAATGGAGGGCTAACTCGCCATGTGCTAAATCCAATAGGGCTATATTGCCGAGGTTTACGCCAGAAAGGGTTAATTTTGCAGAAAAAACGAGGGTAGGTTTTAGTGCAGATGTGTGGAAGGGCACAAACACGATTTTCCAACGTCTGTATGGACATTGGAGAGACACTCAACGTCACAGTGGACGGAGAAAAAATTAATTTGGCTCATCAACATCACGACACTCAATGATGGAGGCCTTCTGAACCAACTCAACGCCTATATGGGCTGAAGAGAAAATTTTCCAGAGCTGTTCAACATCATCCCCACTCAAAATGATGGCAGCTGTACTCATTTTTACGGTATTGTGTCATTCAGGTACTCTCGCGACGCGTTTCGAACTTTCCCAAGGTTCTCATCAGGCGGATTGGAATGACTGCTGTCTCTTACTCACTCTACTGAAATGTGGTAGAGGGCGTGGTCCCCCCTGGACTTTATAGTTCAGAGGGCTGGGCCCCTCCCACTACTGCAAGAACACACTGTTCAGCACTGTATGGTGCATCATAAATCGTTTTTTCACTATCAATAAATTTGTATTCAATTTTAAAATTTAATAATTATACATAAACACTCACAAACACCAAAAGGAACACTCAAATGCAGTCTCCAGGGTCCAGAGGCAGAGGCACTGGCTTGGTTAGGGGAAATAAATACCATAAACTGTCCGAAGACAAATTCAGGTTAGGCACGGTCCGTCGTTCTACTGGCCGCTCCCCGAATACAAACACCAAAGTGAACCCAGCAATGTCCTAGAGAGACATGCATAATTATAAAATAATAAAATGGAGGGCTAACTCGCCATGTGCTAAATCCAATAGGGCTATATTGCCGAGGTTTACGCCAGAAAGGGTTAATTTTGCAGAAAAAACGAGGGTAGGTTTTAGTGCAGATGTGTGGAAGGGCACAAACACGATTTTCCAACGTCTGTATGGACATTGGAGAGACACTCAACGTCACAGTGGACGGAGAAAAAATTAATTTGGCTCATCAACATCACGACACTCAATGATGGAGGCCTTCTGAACCAACTCAACGCCTATATGGGCTGAAGAGAAAATTTTCCAGAGCTGTTCAACATCATCCCCACTCAAAATGATGGCAGCTGTACTCATTTTTACGGTATTGTGTCATTCAGGTACTCTCGCGACGCGTTTCGAACTTTCCCAAGGTTCTCATCAGGCGGATTGGAATGACTGCTGTCTCTTACTCACTCTACTGAAATGTGGTAGAGGGCGTGGTCCCCCCTGGACTTTATAGTTCAGAGGGCTGGGCCCCTCCCACTACTGCAAGAACACACTGTTCAGCACTGTATGGTGCATCATAAATCGTTTTTTCACTATCAATAAATTTGTATTCAATTTTAAAATTTAATAATTATACATAAACACTCACAAACACCAAAAGGAACACTCAAATGCAGTCTCCAGGGTCCAGAGGCAGAGGCACTGGCTTGGTTAGGGGAAATAAATACCATAAACTGTCCGAAGACAAATTCAGGTTAGGCACGGTCCGTCGTTCTACTGGCCGCTCCCCGAATACAAACACCAAAGTGAACCCAGCAATGTCCTAGAGAGACATGCATAATTATAAAATAATAAAATGGAGGGCTAACTCGCCATGTGCTAAATCCAATAGGGCTATATTGCCGAGGTTTACGCCAGAAAGGGTTAATTTTGCAGAAAAAACGAGGGTAGGTTTTAGTGCAGATGTGTGGAAGGGCACAAACACGATTTTCCAACGTCTGTATGGACATTGGAGAGACACTCAACGTCACAGTGGACGGAGAAAAAATTAATTTGGCTCATCAACATCACGACACTCAATGATGGAGGCCTTCTGAACCAACTCAACGCCTATATGGGCTGAAGAGAAAATTTTCCAGAGCTGTTCAACATCATCCCCACTCAAAATGATGGCAGCTGTACTCATTTTTACGGTATTGTGTCATTCAGGTACTCTCGCGACGCGTTTCGAACTTTCCCAAGGTTCTCATCAGGCGGATTGGAATGACTGCTGTCTCTTACTCACTCTACTGAAATGTGGTAGAGGGCGTGGTCCCCCCTGGACTTTATAGTTCAGAGGGCTGGGCCCCTCCCACTACTGCAAGAACACACTGTTCAGCACTGTATGGTGCATCATAAATCGTTTTTTCACTATCAATAAATTTGTATTCAATTTTAAAATTTAATAATTATACATAAACACTCACAAACACCAAAAGGAACACTCAAATGCAGTCTCCAGGGTCCAGAGGCAGAGGCACTGGCTTGGTTAGGGGAAATAAATACCATAAACTGTCCGAAGACAAATTCAGGTTAGGCACGGTCCGTCGTTCTACTGGCCGCTCCCCGAATACAAACACCAAAGTGAACCCAGCAATGTCCTAGAGAGACATGCATAATTATAAAATAATAAAATGGAGGGCTAACTCGCCATGTGCTAAATCCAATAGGGCTATATTGCCGAGGTTTACGCCAGAAAGGGTTAATTTTGCAGAAAAAACGAGGGTAGGTTTTAGTGCAGATGTGTGGAAGGGCACAAACACGATTTTCCAACGTCTGTATGGACATTGGAGAGACACTCAACGTCACAGTGGACGGAGAAAAAATTAATTTGGCTCATCAACATCACGACACTCAATGATGGAGGCCTTCTGAACCAACTCAACGCCTATATGGGCTGAAGAGAAAATTTTCCAGAGCTGTTCAACATCATCCCCACTCAAAATGATGGCAGCTGTACTCATTTTTACGGTATTGTGTCATTCAGGTACTCTCGCGACGCGTTTCGAACTTTCCCAAGGTTCTCATCAGGCGGATTGGAATGACTGCTGTCTCTTACTCACTCTACTGAAATGTGGTAGAGGGCGTGGTCCCCCCTGGACTTTATAGTTCAGAGGGCTGGGCCCCTCCCACTACTGCAAGAACACACTGTTCAGCACTGTATGGTGCATCATAAATCGTTTTTTCACTATCAATAAATTTGTATTCAATTTTAAAATTTAATAATTATACATAAACACTCACAAACACCAAAAGGAACACTCAAATGCAGTCTCCAGGGTCCAGAGGCAGAGGCACTGGCTTGGTTAGGGGAAATAAATACCATAAACTGTCCGAAGACAAATTCAGGTTAGGCACGGTCCGTCGTTCTACTGGCCGCTCCCCGAATACAAACACCAAAGTGAACCCAGCAATGTCCTAGAGAGACAATAAAATGGAGGGCTAACTCGCCATGTGCTAAATCCAATAGGGCTATATTGCCGAGGTTTACGCCAGAAAGGGTTAATTTTGCAGAAAAAACGAGGGTAGGTTTTAGTGCAGATGTGTGGAAGGGCACAAACACGATTTTCCAACGTCTGTATGGACATTGGAGAGACACTCAACGTCACAGTGGACGGAGAAAAAATTAATTTGGCTCATCAACATCACGACACTCAATGATGGAGGCCTTCTGAACCAACTCAACGCCTATATGGGCTGAAGAGAAAATTTTCCAGAGCTGTTCAACATCATCCCCACTCAAAATGATGGCAGCTGTACTCATTTTTACGGTATTGTGTCATTCAGGTACTCTCGCGACGCGTTTCGAACTTTCCCAAGGTTCTCATCAGGCGGATTGGAATGACTGCTGTCTCTTACTCACTCTACTGAAATGTGGTAGAGGGCGTGGTCCCCCCTGGACTTTATAGTTCAGAGGGCTGGGCCCCTCCCACTACTGCAAGAACACACTGTTCAGCACTGTATGGTGCATCATAAATCGTTTTTTCACTATCAATAAATTTGTATTCAATTTTAAAATTTAATAATTATACATAAACACTCACAAACACCAAAAGGAACACTCAAATGCAGTCTCCAGGGTCCAGAGGCAGAGGCACTGGCTTGGTTAGGGGAAATAAATACCATAAACTGTCCGAAGACAAATTCAGGTTAGGCACGGTCCGTCGTTCTACTGGCCGCTCCCCGAATACAAACACCAAAGTGAACCCAGCAATGTCCTAGAGAGACATGCATAATTATAAAATAATAAAATGGAGGGCTAACTCGCCATGTGCTAAATCCAATAGGGCTATATTGCCGAGGTTTACGCCAGAAAGGGTTAATTTTGCAGAAAAAACGAGGGTAGGTTTTAGTGCAGATGTGTGGAAGGGCACAAACACGATTTTCCAACGTCTGTATGGACATTGGAGAGACACTCAACGTCACAGTGGACGGAGAAAAAATTAATTTGGCTCATCAACATCACGACACTCAATGATGGAGGCCTTCTGAACCAACTCAACGCCTATATGGGCTGAAGAGAAAATTTTCCAGAGCTGTTCAACATCATCCCCACTCAAAATGATGGCAGCTGTACTCATTTTTACGGTATTGTGTCATTCAGGTACTCTCGCGACGCGTTTCGAACTTTCCCAAGGTTCTCATCAGGCGGATTGGAATGACTGCTGTCTCTTACTCACTCTACTGAAATGTGGTAGAGGGCGTGGTCCCCCTGGACTTTATAGTTCAGAGGGCTGGGCCCCTCCCACTACTGCAAGAACACACTGTTCAGCACTGTATGGTGCATCATAAATCGTTTTTTCACTATCAATAAATTTGTATTCAATTTTAAAATTTAATAATTATACATAAACACTCACAAACACCAAAAGGAACACTCAAATGCAGTCTCCAGGGTCCAGAGGCAGAGGCACTGGCTTGGTTAGGGGAAATAAATACCATAAACTGTCCGAAGACAAATTCAGGTTAGGCACGGTCCGTCGTTCTACTGGCCGCTCCCCGAATACAAACACCAAAGTGAACCCAGCAATGTCCTAGAGAGACATGCATAATTATAAAATAATAAAATGGAGGGCTAACTCGCCATGTGCTAAATCCAATAGGGCTATATTGCCGAGGTTTACGCCAGAAAGGGTTAATTTTGCAGAAAAAACGAGGGTAGGTTTTAGTGCAGATGTGTGGAAGGGCACAAACACGATTTTCCAACGTCTGTATGGACATTGGAGAGACACTCAACGTCACAGTGGACGGAGAAAAAATTAATTTGGCTCATCAACATCACGACACTCAATGATGGAGGCCTTCTGAACCAACTCAACGCCTATATGGGCTGAAGAGAAAATTTTCCAGAGCTGTTCAACATCATCCCCACTCAAAATGATGGCAGCTGTACTCATTTTTACGGTATTGTGTCATTCAGGTACTCTCGCGACGCGTTTCGAACTTTCCCAAGGTTCTCATCAGGCGGATTGGAATGACTGCTGTCTCTTACTCACTCTACTGAAATGTGGTAGAGGGCGTGGTCCCCCTGGACTTTATAGTTCAGAGGGCTGGGCCCCTCCCACTACTGCAAGAACACACTGTTCAGCACTGTATGGTGCATCATAAATCGTTTTTTCACTATCAATAAATTTGTATTCAATTTTAAAATTTAATAATTATACATAAACACTCACAAACACCAAAAGGAACACTCAAATGCAGTCTCCAGGGTCCAGAGGCAGAGGCACTGGCTTGGTTAGGGGAAATAAATACCATAAACTGTCCGAAGACAAATTCAGGTTAGGCACGGTCCGTCGTTCTACTGGCCGCTCCCCGAATACAAACACCAAAGTGAACCCAGCAATGTCCTAGAGAGACATGCATAATTATAAAATAATAAAATGGAGGGCTAACTCGCCATGTGCTAAATCCAATAGGGCTATATTGCCGAGGTTTACGCCAGAAAGGGTTAATTTTGCAGAAAAAACGAGGGTAGGTTTTAGTGCAGATGTGTGGAAGGGCACAAACACGATTTTCCAACGTCTGTATGGACATTGGAGAGACACTCAACGTCACAGTGGACGGAGAAAAAATTAATTTGGCTCATCAACATCACGACACTCAATGATGGAGGCCTTCTGAACCAACTCAACGCCTATATGGGCTGAAGAGAAAATTTTCCAGAGCTGTTCAACATCATCCCCACTCAAAATGATGGCAGCTGTACTCATTTTTACGGTATTGTGTCATTCAGGTACTCTCGCGACGCGTTTCGAACTTTCCCAAGGTTCTCATCAGGCGGATTGGAATGACTGCTGTCTCTTACTCACTCTACTGAAATGTGGTAGAGGGCGTGGTCCCCCCTGGACTTTATAGTTCAGAGGGCTGGGCCCCTCCCACTACTGCAAGAACACACTGTTCAGCACTGTATGGTGCATCATAAATCGTTTTTTCACTATCAATAAATTTGTATTCAATTTTAAAATTTAATAATTATACATAAACACTCACAAACACCAAAAGGAACACTCAAATGCAGTCTCCAGGGTCCAGAGGCAGAGGCACTGGCTTGGTTAGGGGAAATAAATACCATAAACTGTCCGAAGACAAATTCAGGTTAGGCACGGTCCGTCGTTCTACTGGCCGCTCCCCGAATACAAACACCAAAGTGAACCCAGCAATGTCCTAGAGAGACATGCATAATTATAAAATAATAAAATGGAGGGCTAACTCGCCATGTGCTAAATCCAATAGGGCTATATTGCCGAGGTTTACGCCAGAAAGGGTTAATTTTGCAGAAAAAACGAGGGTAGGTTTTAGTGCAGATGTGTGGAAGGGCACAAACACGATTTTCCAACGTCTGTATGGACATTGGAGAGACACTCAACGTCACAGTGGACGGAGAAAAAATTAATTTGGCTCATCAACATCACGACACTCAATGATGGAGGCCTTCTGAACCAACTCAACGCCTATATGGGCTGAAGAGAAAATTTTCCAGAGCTGTTCAACATCATCCCCACTCAAAATGATGGCAGCTGTACTCATTTTTACGGTATTGTGTCATTCAGGTACTCTCGCGACGCGTTTCGAACTTTCCCAAGGTTCTCATCAGGCGGATTGGAATGACTGCTGTCTCTTACTCACTCTACTGAAATGTGGTAGAGGGCGTGGTCCCCCCTGGACTTTATAGTTCAGAGGGCTGGGCCCCTCCCACTACTGCAAGAACACACTGTTCAGCACTGTATGGTGCATCATAAATCGTTTTTTCACTATCAATAAATTTGTATTCAATTTTAAAATTTAATAATTATACATAAACACTCACAAACACCAAAAGGAACACTCAAATGCAGTCTCCAGGGTCCAGAGGCAGAGGCACTGGCTTGGTTAGGGGAAATAAATACCATAAACTGTCCGAAGACAAATTCAGGTTAGGCACGGTCCGTCGTTCTACTGGCCGCTCCCCGAATACAAACACCAAAGTGAACCCAGCAATGTCCTAGAGAGACATGCATAATTATAAAATAATAAAATGGAGGGCTAACTCGCCATGTGCTAAATCCAATAGGGCTATATTGCCGAGGTTTACGCCAGAAAGGGTTAATTTTGCAGAAAAAACGAGGGTAGGTTTTAGTGCAGATGTGTGGAAGGGCACAAACACGATTTTCCAACGTCTGTATGGACATTGGAGAGACACTCAACGTCACAGTGGACGGAGAAAAAATTAATTTGGCTCATCAACATCACGACACTCAATGATGGAGGCCTTCTGAACCAACTCAACGCCTATATGGGCTGAAGAGAAAATTTTCCAGAGCTGTTCAACATCATCCCCACTCAAAATGATGGCAGCTGTACTCATTTTTACGGTATTGTGTCATTCAGGTACTCTCGCGACGCGTTTCGAACTTTCCCAAGGTTCTCATCAGGCGGATTGGAATGACTGCTGTCTCTTACTCACTCTACTGAAATGTGGTAGAGGGCGTGGTCCCCCCTGGACTTTATAGTTCAGAGGGCTGGGCCCCTCCCACTACTGCAAGAACACACTGTTCAGCACTGTATGGTGCATCATAAATCGTTTTTTCACTATCAATAAATTTGTATTCAATTTTAAAATTTAATAATTATACATAAACACTCACAAACACCAAAAGGAACACTCAAATGCAGTCTCCAGGGTCCAGAGGCAGAGGCACTGGCTTGGTTAGGGGAAATAAATACCATAAACTGTCCGAAGACAAATTCAGGTTAGGCACGGTCCGTCGTTCTACTGGCCGCTCCCCGAATACAAACACCAAAGTGAACCCAGCAATGTCCTAGAGAGACATGCATAATTATAAAATAATAAAATGGAGGGCTAACTCGCCATGTGCTAAATCCAATAGGGCTATATTGCCGAGGTTTACGCCAGAAAGGGTTAATTTTGCAGAAAAAACGAGGGTAGGTTTTAGTGCAGATGTGTGGAAGGGCACAAACACGATTTTCCAACGTCTGTATGGACATTGGAGAGACACTCAACGTCACAGTGGACGGAGAAAAAATTAATTTGGCTCATCAACATCACGACACTCAATGATGGAGGCCTTCTGAACCAACTCAACGCCTATATGGGCTGAAGAGAAAATTTTCCAGAGCTGTTCAACATCATCCCCACTCAAAATGATGGCAGCTGTACTCATTTTTACGGTATTGTGTCATTCAGGTACTCTCGCGACGCGTTTCGAACTTTCCCAAGGTTCTCATCAGGCGGATTGGAATGACTGCTGTCTCTTACTCACTCTACTGAAATGTGGTAGAGGGCGTGGTCCCCCCTGGACTTTATAGTTCAGAGGGCTGGGCCCCTCCCACTACTGCAAGAACACACTGTTCAGCACTGTATGGTGCATCATAAATCGTTTTTTCACTATCAATAAATTTGTATTCAATTTTAAAATTTAATAATTATACATAAACACTCACAAACACCAAAAGGAACACTCAAATGCAGTCTCCAGGGTCCAGAGGCAGAGGCACTGGCTTGGTTAGGGGAAATAAATACCATAAACTGTCCGAAGACAAATTCAGGTTAGGCACGGTCCGTCGTTCTACTGGCCGCTCCCCGAATACAAACACCAAAGTGAACCCAGCAATGTCCTAGAGAGACATGCATAATTATAAAATAATAAAATGGAGGGCTAACTCGCCATGTGCTAAATCCAATAGGGCTATATTGCCGAGGTTTACGCCAGAAAGGGTTAATTTTGCAGAAAAAACGAGGGTAGGTTTTAGTGCAGATGTGTGGAAGGGCACAAACACGATTTTCCAACGTCTGTATGGACATTGGAGAGACACTCAACGTCACAGTGGACGGAGAAAAAATTAATTTGGCTCATCAACATCACGACACTCAATGATGGAGGCCTTCTGAACCAACTCAACGCCTATATGGGCTGAAGAGAAAATTTTCCAGAGCTGTTCAACATCATCCCCACTCAAAATGATGGCAGCTGTACTCATTTTTACGGTATTGTGTCATTCAGGTACTCTCGCGACGCGTTTCGAACTTTCCCAAGGTTCTCATCAGGCGGATTGGAATGACTGCTGTCTCTTACTCACTCTACTGAAATGTGGTAGAGGGCGTGGTCCCCCCTGGACTTTATAGTTCAGAGGGCTGGGCCCCTCCCACTACTGCAAGAACACACTGTTCAGCACTGTATGGTGCATCATAAATCGTTTTTTCACTATCAATAAATTTGTATTCAATTTTAAAATTTAATAATTATACATAAACACTCACAAACACCAAAAGGAACACTCAAATGCAGTCTCCAGGGTCCAGAGGCAGAGGCACTGGCTTGGTTAGGGGAAATAAATACCATAAACTGTCCGAAGACAAATTCAGGTTAGGCACGGTCCGTCGTTCTACTGGCCGCTCCCCGAATACAAACACCAAAGTGAACCCAGCAATGTCCTAGAGAGACATGCATAATTATAAAATAATAAAATGGAGGGCTAACTCGCCATGTGCTAAATCCAATAGGGCTATATTGCCGAGGTTTACGCCAGAAAGGGTTAATTTTGCAGAAAAAACGAGGGTAGGTTTTAGTGCAGATGTGTGGAAGGGCACAAACACGATTTTCCAACGTCTGTATGGACATTGGAGAGACACTCAACGTCACAGTGGACGGAGAAAAAATTAATTTGGCTCATCAACATCACGACACTCAATGATGGAGGCCTTCTGAACCAACTCAACGCCTATATGGGCTGAAGAGAAAATTTTCCAGAGCTGTTCAACATCATCCCCACTCAAAATGATGGCAGCTGTACTCATTTTTACGGTATTGTGTCATTCAGGTACTCTCGCGACGCGTTTCGAACTTTCCCAAGGTTCTCATCAGGCGGATTGGAATGACTGCTGTCTCTTACTCACTCTACTGAAATGTGGTAGAGGGCGTGGTCCCCCCTGGACTTTATAGTTCAGAGGGCTGGGCCCCTCCCACTACTGCAAGAACACACTGTTCAGCACTGTATGGTGCATCATAAATCGTTTTTTCACTATCAATAAATTTGTATTCAATTTTAAAATTTAATAATTATACATAAACACTCACAAACACCAAAAGGAACACTCAAATGCAGTCTCCAGGGTCCAGAGGCAGAGGCACTGGCTTGGTTAGGGGAAATAAATACCATAAACTGTCCGAAGACAAATTCAGGTTAGGCACGGTCCGTCGTTCTACTGGCCGCTCCCCGAATACAAACACCAAAGTGAACCCAGCAATGTCCTAGAGAGACATGCATAATTATAAAATAATAAAATGGAGGGCTAACTCGCCATGTGCTAAATCCAATAGGGCTATATTGCCGAGGTTTACGCCAGAAAGGGTTAATTTTGCAGAAAAAACGAGGGTAGGTTTTAGTGCAGATGTGTGGAAGGGCACAAACACGATTTTCCAACGTCTGTATGGACATTGGAGAGACACTCAACGTCACAGTGGACGGAGAAAAAATTAATTTGGCTCATCAACATCACGACACTCAATGATGGAGGCCTTCTGAACCAACTCAACGCCTATATGGGCTGAAGAGAAAATTTTCCAGAGCTGTTCAACATCATCCCCACTCAAAATGATGGCAGCTGTACTCATTTTTACGGTATTGTGTCATTCAGGTACTCTCGCGACGCGTTTCGAACTTTCCCAAGGTTCTCATCAGGCGGATTGGAATGACTGCTGTCTCTTACTCACTCTACTGAAATGTGGTAGAGGGCGTGGTCCCCCCTGGACTTTATAGTTCAGAGGGCTGGGCCCCTCCCACTACTGCAAGAACACACTGTTCAGCACTGTATGGTGCATCATAAATCGTTTTTCAATAAATTTGTATTCAATTTTAAAATTTAATAATTATACATAAACACTCACAAACACCAAAAGGAACACTCAAATGCAGTCTCCAGGGTCCAGAGGCAGAGGCACTGGCTTGGTTAGGGGAAATAAATACCATAAACTGTCCGAAGACAAATTCAGGTTAGGCACGGTCCGTCGTTCTACTGGCCGCTCCCCGAATACAAACACCAAAGTGAACCCAGCAATGTCCTAGAGAGACATGTATAATTATAAAATAATAAAATGGAGGGCTAACTCGCCATGTGCTAAATCCAATAGGGCTATATTGCCGAGGTTTACGCCAGAAAGGGTTAATTTTGCAGAAAAAACGAGGGTAGGTTTTAGTGCAGATGTGTGGAAGGGCACAAACACGATTTTCCAACGTCTGTATGGACATTGGAGAGACACTCAACGTCACAGTGGACGGAGAAAAAATTAATTTGGCTCATCAACATCACGACACTCAATGATGGAGGCCTTCTGAACCAACTCAACGCCTATATGGGCTGAAGAGAAAATTTTCCAGAGCTGTTCAACATCATCCCCACTCAAAATGATGGCAGCTGTACTCATTTTTACGGTATTGTGTCATTCAGGTACTCTCGCGACGCGTTTCGAACTTTCCCAAGGTTCTCATCAGGCGGATTGGAATGACTGCTGTCTCTTACTCACTCTACTGAAATGTGGTAGAGGGCGTGGTCCCCCTGGACTTTATAGTTCAGAGGGCTGGGCCCCTCCCACTACTGCAAGAACACACTGTTCAGCACTGTATGGTGCATCATAAATCGTTTTTTTCCTATCAATAAATTTGTATTCAATTTTAAAATTTAATAATTATACATAAACACTCACAAACACCAAAAGGAACACTCAAATGCAGTCTCCAGGGTCCAGAGGCAGAGGCACTGGCTTGGTTAGGGGAAATAAATACCATAAACTGTCCGAAGACAAATTCAGGTTAGGCACGGTCCGTCGTTCTACTGGCCGCTCCCCGAATACAAACACCAAAGTGAACCCAGCAATGTCCTAGAGAGACATGTATAATTATAAAATAATAAAATGGAGGGCTAACTCGCCATGTGCTAAATCCAATAGGGCTATATTGCCGAGGTTTACGCCAGAAAGGGTTAATTTTGCAGAAAAAACGAGGGTAGGTTTTAGTGCAGATGTGTGGAAGGGCACAAACACGATTTTCCAACGTCTGTATGGACATTGGAGAGACACTCAACGTCACAGTGGACGGAGAAAAAATTAATTTGGCTCATCAACATCACGACACTCAATGATGGAGGCCTTCTGAACCAACTCAACGCCTATATGGGCTGAAGAGAAAATTTTCCAGAGCTGTTCAACATCATCCCCACTCAAAATGATGGCAGCTGTACTCATTTTTACGGTATTGTGTCATTCAGGTACTCTCGCGACGCGTTTCGAACTTTCCCAAGGTTCTCATCAGGCGGATTGGAATGACTGCTGTCTCTTACTCACTCTACTGAAATGTGGTAGAGGGCGTGGTCCCCCTGGACTTTATAGTTCAGAGGGCTGGGCCCCTCCCACTACTGCAAGAACACACTGTTCAGCACTGTATGGTGCATCATAAATCGTTTTTTCACTATCAATAAATTTGTATTCAATTTTAAAATTTAATAATTATACATAAACACTCACAAACACCAAAAGGAACACTCAAATGCAGTCTCCAGGGTCCAGAGGCAGAGGCACTGGCTTGGTTAGGGGAAATAAATACCATAAACTGTCCGAAGACAAATTCAGGTTAGGCACGGTCCGTCGTTCTACTGGCCGCTCCCCGAATACAAACACCAAAGTGAACCCAGCAATGTCCTAGAGAGACATGTATAATTATAAAATAATAAAATGGAGGGCTAACTCGCCATGTGCTAAATCCAATAGGGCTATATTGCCGAGGTTTACGCCAGAAAGGGTTAATTTTGCAGAAAAAACGAGGGTAGGTTTTAGTGCAGATGTGTGGAAGGGCACAAACACGATTTTCCAACGTCTGTATGGACATTGGAGAGACACTCAACGTCACAGTGGACGGAGAAAAAATTAATTTGGCTCATCAACATCACGACACTCAATGATGGAGGCCTTCTGAACCAACTCAACGCCTATATGGGCTGAAGAGAAAATTTTCCAGAGCTGTTCAACATCATCCCCACTCAAAATGATGGCAGCTGTACTCATTTTTACGGTATTGTGTCATTCAGGTACTCTCGCGACGCGTTTCGAACTTTCCCAAGGTTCTCATCAGGCGGATTGGAATGACTGCTGTCTCTTACTCACTCTACTGAAATGTGGTAGAGGGCGTGGTCCCCCTGGACTTTATAGTTCAGAGGGCTGGGCCCCTCCCACTACTGCAAGAACACACTGTTCAGCACTGTATGGTGCATCATAAATCGTTTTTTCACTATCAATAAATTTGTATTCAATTTTAAAATTTAATAATTATACATAAACACTCACAAACACCAAAAGGAACACTCAAATGCAGTCTCCAGGGTCCAGAGGCAGAGGCACTGGCTTGGTTAGGGGAAATAAATACCATAAACTGTCCGAAGACAAATTCAGGTTAGGCACGGTCCGTCGTTCTACTGGCCGCTCCCCGAATACAAACACCAAAGTGAACCCAGCAATGTCCTAGAGAGACATGTATAATTATAAAATAATAAAATGGAGGGCTAACTCGCCATGTGCTAAATCCAATAGGGCTATATTGCCGAGGTTTACGCCAGAAAGGGTTAATTTTGCAGAAAAAACGAGGGTAGGTTTTAGTGCAGATGTGTGGAAGGGCACAAACACGATTTTCCAACGTCTGTATGGACATTGGAGAGACACTCAACGTCACAGTGGACGGAGAAAAAATTAATTTGGCTCATCAACATCACGACACTCAATGATGGAGGCCTTCTGAACCAACTCAACGCCTATATGGGCTGAAGAGAAAATTTTCCAGAGCTGTTCAACATCATCCTCCACTCAAAATGATGGCAGCTGTACTCATTTTTACGGTATTGTGTCATTCAGGTACTCTCGCGACGCGTTTCGAACTTTCCCAAGGTTCTCATCAGGCGGATTGGAATGACTGCTGTCTCTTACTCACTCTACTGAAATGTGGTAGAGGGCGTGGTCCCCCTGGACTTTATAGTTCAGAGGGCTGGGCCCCTCCCACTACTGCAAGAACACACTGTTCAGCACTGTATGGTGCATCATAAATCGTTTTTTCACTATCAATAAATTTGTATTCAATTTTAAAATTTAATAATTATACATAAACACTCACAAACACCAAAAGGAACACTCAAATGCAGTCTCCAGGGTCCAGAGGCAGAGGCACTGGCTTGGTTAGGGGAAATAAATACCATAAACTGTCCGAAGACAAATTCAGGTTAGGCACGGTCCGTCGTTCTACTGGCCGCTCCCCCGAATACAAACACCAAAGTGAACCCAGCAATGTCCTAGGAGACATGTATAATTATAAAATAATAAAATGGAGGGCTAACTCGCCATGTGCTAAATCCAATAGGGCTATATTGCCGAGGTTTACGCCAGAAAGGGTTAATTTTGCAGAAAAAACGAGGGTAGGTTTTAGTGCAGATGTGTGGAAGGGCACAAACACGATTTTCCAACGTCTGTATGGACATTGGAGAGACACTCAACGTCACAGTGGACGGAGAAAAAATTAATTTGGCTCATCAACATCACGACACTCAATGATGGAGGCCTTCTGAACCAACTCAACGCCTATATGGGCTGAAGAGAAAATTTTCCAGAGCTGTTCAACATCATCCCCACTCAAAATGATGGCAGCTGTACTCATTTTTACGGTATTGTGTCATTCAGGTACTCTCGCGACGCGTTTCGAACTTTCCCAAGGTTCTCATCAGGCGGATTGGAATGACTGCTGTCTCTTACTCACTCTACTGAAATGTGGTAGAGGGCGTGGTCCCCCTGGACTTTATAGTTCAGAGGGCTGGGCCCCTCCCACTACTGCAAGAACACACTGTTCAGCACTGTATGGTGCATCATAAATCGTTTTTTCACTATCAATAAATTTGTATTCAATTTTAAAATTTAATAATTATACATAAACACTCACAAACACCAAAAGGAACACTCAAATGCAGTCTCCAGGGTCCAGAGGCAGAGGCACTGGCTTGGTTAGGGGAAATAAATACCATAAACTGTCCGAAGACAAATTCAGGTTAGGCACGGTCCGTCGTTCTACTGGCCGCTCCCCGAATACAAACACCAAAGTGAACCCAGCAATGTCCTAGAGAGACATGTATAATTATAAAATAATAAAATGGAGGGCTAACTCGCCATGTGCTAAATCCAATAGGGCTATATTGCCGAGGTTTACGCCAGAAAGGGTTAATTTTGCAGAAAAAACGAGGGTAGGTTTTAGTGCAGATGTGTGGAAGGGCACAAACACGATTTTCCAACGTCTGTATGGACATTGGAGAGACACTCAACGTCACAGTGGACGGAGAAAAAATTAATTTGGCTCATCAACATCACGACACTCAATGATGGAGGCCTTCTGAACCAACTCAACGCCTATATGGGCTGAAGAGAAAATTTTCCAGAGCTGTTCAACATCATCCCCACTCAAAATGATGGCAGCTGTACTCATTTTTACGGTATTGTGTCATTCAGGTACTCTCGCGACGCGTTTCGAACTTTCCCAAGGTTCTCATCAGGCGGATTGGAATGACTGCTGTCTCTTACTCACTCTACTGAAATGTGGTAGAGGGCGTGGTCCCCCTGGACTTTATAGTTCAGAGGGCTGGGCCCCTCCCACTACTGCAAGAACACACTGTTCAGCACTGTATGGTGCATCATAAATCGTTTTTTCACTATCAATAAATTTGTATTCAATTTTAAAATTTAATAATTATACATAAACACTCACAAACACCAAAAGGAACACTCAAATGCAGTCTCCAGGGTCCAGAGGCAGAGGCACTGGCTTGGTTAGGGGAAATAAATACCATAAACTGTCCGAAGACAAATTCAGGTTAGGCACGGTCCGTCGTTCTACTGGCCGCTCCCCGAATACAAACACCAAAGTGAACCCAGCAATGTCCTAGAGAGACATGTATAATTATAAAATAATAAAATGGAGGGCTAACTCGCCATGTGCTAAATCCAATAGGGCTATATTGCCGAGGTTTACGCCAGAAAGGGTTAATTTTGCAGAAAAAACGAGGGTAGGTTTTAGTGCAGATGTGTGGAAGGGCACAAACACGATTTTCCAACGTCTGTATGGACATTGGAGAGACACTCAACGTCACAGTGGACGGAGAAAAAATTAATTTGGCTCATCAACATCACGACACTCAATGATGGAGGCCTTCTGAACCAACTCAACGCCTATATGGGCTGAAGAGAAAATTTTCCAGAGCTGTTCAACATCATCCCCACTCAAAATGATGGCAGCTGTACTCATTTTTACGGTATTGTGTCATTCAGGTACTCTCGCGACGCGTTTCGAACTTTCCCAAGGTTCTCATCAGGCGGATTGGAATGACTGCTGTCTCTTACTCACTCTACTGAAATGTGGTAGAGGGCGTGGTCCCCCTGGACTTTATAGTTCAGAGGGCTGGGCCCCTCCCACTACTGCAAGAACACACTGTTCAGCACTGTATGGTGCATCATAAATCGTTTTTTCACTATCAATAAATTTGTATTCAATTTTAAAATTTAATAATTATACATAAACACTCACAAACACCAAAAGGAACACTCAAATGCAGTCTCCAGGGTCCAGAGGCAGAGGCACTGGCTTGGTTAGGGGAAATAAATACCATAAACTGTCCGAAGACAAATTCAGGTTAGGCACGGTCCGTCGTTCTACTGGCCGCTCCCCGAATACAAACACCAAAGTGAACCCAGCAATGTCCTAGAGAGACATGTATAATTATAAAATAATAAAATGGAGGGCTAACTCGCCATGTGCTAAATCCAATAGGGCTATATTGCCGAGGTTTACGCCAGAAAGGGTTAATTTTGCAGAAAAAACGAGGGTAGGTTTTAGTGCAGATGTGTGGAAGGGCACAAACACGATTTTCCAACGTCTGTATGGACATTGGAGAGACACTCAACGTCACAGTGGACGGAGAAAAAATTAATTTGGCTCATCAACATCACGACACTCAATGATGGAGGCCTTCTGAACCAACTCAACGCCTATATGGGCTGAAGAGAAAATTTTCCAGAGCTGTTCAACATCATCCCCACTCAAAATGATGGCAGCTGTACTCATTTTTACGGTATTGTGTCATTCAGGTACTCTCGCGACGCGTTTCGAACTTTCCCAAGGTTCTCATCAGGCGGATTGGAATGACTGCTGTCTCTTACTCACTCTACTGAAATGTGGTAGAGGGCGTGGTCCCCCTGGACTTTATAGTTCAGAGGGCTGGGCCCCTCCCACTACTGCAAGAACACACTGTTCAGCACTGTATGGTGCATCATAAATCGTTTTTTCACTATCAATAAATTTGTATTCAATTTTAAAATTTAATAATTATACATAAACACTCACAAACACCAAAAGGAACACTCAAATGCAGTCTCCAGGGTCCAGAGGCAGAGGCACTGGCTTGGTTAGGGGAAATAAATACCATAAACTGTCCGAAGACAAATTCAGGTTAGGCACGGTCCGTCGTTCTACTGGCCGCTCCCCGAATACAAACACCAAAGTGAACCCAGCAATGTCCTAGAGAGACATGTATAATTATAAAATAATAAAATGGAGGGCTAACTCGCCATGTGCTAAATCCAATAGGGCTATATTGCCGAGGTTTACGCCAGAAAGGGTTAATTTTGCAGAAAAAACGAGGGTAGGTTTTAGTGCAGATGTGTGGAAGGGCACAAACACGATTTTCCAACGTCTGTATGGACATTGGAGAGACACTCAACGTCACAGTGGACGGAGAAAAAATTAATTTGGCTCATCAACATCACGACACTCAATGATGGAGGCCTTCTGAACCAACTCAACGCCTATATGGGCTGAAGAGAAAATTTTCCAGAGCTGTTCAACATCATCCCCACTCAAAATGATGGCAGCTGTACTCATTTTTACGGTATTGTGTCATTCAGGTACTCTCGCGACGCGTTTCGAACTTTCCCAAGGTTCTCATCAGGCGGATTGGAATGACTGCTGTCTCTTACTCACTCTACTGAAATGTGGTAGAGGGCGTGGTCCCCCTGGACTTTATAGTTCAGAGGGCTGGGCCCCTCCCACTACTGCAAGAACACACTGTTCAGCACTGTATGGTGCATCATAAATCGTTTTTTCACTATCAATAAATTTGTATTCAATTTTAAAATTTAATAATTATACATAAACACTCACAAACACCAAAAGGAACACTCAAATGCAGTCTCCAGGGTCCAGAGGCAGAGGCACTGGCTTGGTTAGGGGAAATAAATACCATAAACTGTCCGAAGACAAATTCAGGTTAGGCACGGTCCGTCGTTCTACTGGCCGCTCCCCGAATACAAACACCAAAGTGAACCCAGCAATGTCCTAGAGAGACATGTATAATTATAAAATAATAAAATGGAGGGCTAACTCGCCATGTGCTAAATCCAATAGGGCTATATTGCCGAGGTTTACGCCAGAAAGGGTTAATTTTGCAGAAAAAACGAGGGTAGGTTTTAGTGCAGATGTGTGGAAGGGCACAAACACGATTTTCCAACGTCTGTATGGACATTGGAGAGACACTCAACGTCACAGTGGACGGAGAAAAAATTAATTTGGCTCATCAACATCACGACACTCAATGATGGAGGCCTTCTGAACCAACTCAACGCCTATATGGGCTGAAGAGAAAATTTTCCAGAGCTGTTCAACATCATCCCCACTCAAAATGATGGCAGCTGTACTCATTTTTACGGTATTGTGTCATTCAGGTACTCTCGCGACGCGTTTCGAACTTTCCCAAGGTTCTCATCAGGCGGATTGGAATGACTGCTGTCTCTTACTCACTCTACTGAAATGTGGTAGAGGGCGTGGTCCCCCTGGACTTTATAGTTCAGAGGGCTGGGCCCCTCCCACTACTGCAAGAACACACTGTTCAGCACTGTATGGTGCATCATAAATCGTTTTTTCACTATCAATAAATTTGTATTCAATTTTAAAATTTAATAATTATACATAAACACTCACAAACACCAAAAGGAACACTCAAATGCAGTCTCCAGGGTCCAGAGGCAGAGGCACTGGCTTGGTTAGGGGAAATAAATACCATAAACTGTCCGAAGACAAATTCAGGTTAGGCACGGTCCGTCGTTCTACTGGCCGCTCCCCGAATACAAACACCAAAGTGAACCCAGCAATGTCCTAGAGAGACATGTATAATTATAAAATAATAAAATGGAGGGCTAACTCGCCATGTGCTAAATCCAATAGGGCTATATTGCCGAGGTTTACGCCAGAAAGGGTTAATTTTGCAGAAAAAACGAGGGTAGGTTTTAGTGCAGATGTGTGGAAGGGCACAAACACGATTTTCCAACGTCTGTATGGACATTGGAGAGACACTCAACGTCACAGTGGACGGAGAAAAAATTAATTTGGCTCATCAACATCACGACACTCAATGATGGAGGCCTTCTGAACCAACTCAACGCCTATATGGGCTGAAGAGAAAATTTTCCAGAGCTGTTCAACATCATCCCCACTCAAAATGATGGCAGCTGTACTCATTTTTACGGTATTGTGTCATTCAGGTACTCTCGCGACGCGTTTCGAACTTTCCCAAGGTTCTCATCAGGCGGATTGGAATGACTGCTGTCTCTTACTCACTCTACTGAAATGTGGTAGAGGGCGTGGTCCCCCTGGACTTTATAGTTCAGAGGGCTGGGCCCCTCCCACTACTGCAAGAACACACTGTTCAGCACTGTATGGTGCATCATAAATCGTTTTTTCACTATCAATAAATTTGTATTCAATTTTAAAATTTAATAATTATACATAAACACTCACAAACACCAAAAGGAACACTCAAATGCAGTCTCCAGGGTCCAGAGGCAGAGGCACTGGCTTGGTTAGGGGAAATAAATACCATAAACTGTCCGAAGACAAATTCAGGTTAGGCACGGTCCGTCGTTCTACTGGCCGCTCCCCGAATACAAACACCAAAGTGAACCCAGCAATGTCCTAGAGAGACATGTATAATTATAAAATAATAAAATGGAGGGCTAACTCGCCATGTGCTAAATCCAATAGGGCTATATTGCCGAGGTTTACGCCAGAAAGGGTTAATTTTGCAGAAAAAACGAGGGTAGGTTTTAGTGCAGATGTGTGGAAGGGCACAAACACGATTTTCCAACGTCTGTATGGACATTGGAGAGACACTCAACGTCACAGTGGACGGAGAAAAAATTAATTTGGCTCATCAACATCACGACACTCAATGATGGAGGCCTTCTGAACCAACTCAACGCCTATATGGGCTGAAGAGAAAATTTTCCAGAGCTGTTCAACATCATCCCCACTCAAAATGATGGCAGCTGTACTCATTTTTACGGTATTGTGTCATTCAGGTACTCTCGCGACGCGTTTCGAACTTTCCCAAGGTTCTCATCAGGCGGATTGGAATG
>JAPDVR010000087.1:0-50129 GCA_026230005.1 Gila orcuttii | reverse complement strand
ACCATTGCTGTCAATCAAATCGTTCATTAAATATTCACAAATATGTTTAAAACCTACTTTTGCGAACTAGTCCTAGGATTTTCGCCCGATCGGAACCAGACCAGTCTAGGACAATTCTCTGGACTCTCTAGATCAATAATTATCAAAAAAAAGTTGAAATTTGGCATTTGGTTGGCTATAACAGGGTCATTTATAAAATGGGCGTGGCAAAATATAGTCAAAAGCCTATAAATCCTATACGAAAACTCAGAACTTCACAAAAATTGGTGAGCATATGTGACATAACATCCTTAAAAAGCATGCCAAATTTTATGGAGATCGGACCATAGGTGGCGCTATAACTGTTAAAAAGCTTTGAAACAATGTATTTCCTATGGTAAATTGCCTGTATTTGCTGTAAATGGTGTTTTGCATTTATTATCATGTAATGTTCATATCATAATGTTCAAAACCAGTGCAGTACAATTCTCTGGACTCTCTAGATCAATAATTATCAGAAAAAGTTGAACAACTTCATTTGGATGGCTATAATAGGGTCACTTCACAATGTAGCCATGACCTAGTGTCCCCAAAAGCTTATATCTCTTCAATGAATGCTCAGATCTTCTTAAAAACAAGTCAGAACATGTGCCATATGACTCCAAACAATCATGAAAAATTTCAGACAGATCGGACAAAATTTGCCTCTATAACAGTTAAAAATGGGAAAATTAAATGAATATAATGGCATATTAAGCCAATAAGTAGTATTTTACTGCCCCCTGCTGTTTAAAATATGAATTATACTTGAGTAGTGTGACAAAATTACTATTTAGACTTTATAAAATTACTATTTTAACATTTACAATCACATTAAGTCAAATTTCATCTATTGAAGTATCACTATTGACAATTCTGTCACATTGACAAATGTGAATCCTGAATGAGACATAGTTCAAATCTCTGTATCTACAACAGAATGTGTGTGTAGTCCTATGTTTCTGAATAAATTCTGAATAATCTGATTAATAGTTTGCAAAGACATGTATGAAATAACATTCAAATATATTTTCATAATGATTTTGTGTGTGTGTGTGTGTGTGTGTGTGTGTGTAAGCTTGCATAAAGGAGTTAAAATGGAAAAACTGTCAAAATGAAAGTGGCCTGCAGAGGGCAGTAGAAGACCACTTATTGGCTCATTCTACTTATTAATGAAGTCTTTTAACAGGTGCATTCATATTTAGACACTATAAAATCACTTGTATAACAATTACTATTATAACACAATCATATTTTCTCAGAGTTTATCACTTCATTTGTTCTGACACTTCACATCAATGCTAGCAATGTGGTAAATCATGATAAACTATGGTAAATCATGCTAGAATCACAGTACTCTATGGCAGTGTTGGGAACCCTAATCAAACACACCTGATTCAACTCATCAGCTCATAATCACATAGGTTAATGAGCTGATGAGTTGAATCAGGTGTGATTGATTAGAGAGACAGAGAAAACGGGTCCTTCAGGACAGGTTTGGGAACCACTGCTCTATGGTAAATCATCCTAGAACGTAGTAAATCATACTAGAACTTGGTAAATCATGGTAAATCATGCTAGATTCATGGTAAATCATACTGGAACATGGTAAATCATGAAAAATCACACTAAAATGTGGTATATCATGGTAAATCATGCTAAAACATGGTCTATTCCATCTATGATATCAGTGGTTAAATGCTTGCTACATAAAACGTAATGTCTTTTGATGCTTGTGTGGTTAAAAATCTTAAATGCCTTAACTGCTTGAACACCGCTAAATGCTGCTTGCAGCTTTAATTATTATTATTATTATTCTGCCGTAAAACGCATCGTGCAGACCAAACCGTAAGTGCTAGAGACTTGATATTTGGGTTTAAGGTAGCACAGAAATCGAGGAGAGGTTGAGAGAATATGAGCCCGATTGGCCCATAGGTGGCGCTGTAGTAACAAAAACGCGAAACTGCTCATAACTCCTAAACCGTATGTCGTACACTCAAGTGTCTTATATCATTGGAAAGCTGGACTTCTGACTTAAAAAACGTATATCTCCGATTTCATTTCCGGTATGCAAATTTTTCCGCCATTTTGAATTTTGTCGAAAAACTACTTTTGCGAACTAGTCCCTGGTTTTTCGCCCGATCGGAACCAAACCAGTGCAGAAATGTTCTCTGGAGTCTGAATATCAATAATTATCAAAAAAAAGTTGAAATTTTGATTCATGTTCGCTAGGGGGCGCAAAATAAACGCTGTGGGCGGAGCCTATTTTACTAAAATGGTTATAACTCAAGAAGTAATTGAGATAGCTTCACCAAACTCGGTACACATGTGAATGAGTTCATTCTGAGGTCACAGTAAAAAAATCGCGACGATCAAACACTAGGTGGCGCTGTAATGTGAAAAAAACATAAAAAGGGCTCTGACCAGCTGACCGTTAGTCCGATTGACTTGAAAATTGGTAAGCAGTGTCTTGGTCCAAGGCCCCATGTATGTGTATGAGGACATTGGCGTATCTAAAAAAACATGGCCGCCATCGACCAATGAAGTTTGAGCACCAATGAGACGAGGTTAACGGAGGCCGATCGGAACGAAACTCGATGGGCACGTTCGACTTATGGCCCTAGAGGCCTGTAAGAATTTTGAAAGAAATCGGCCACTAGTTGGCGCTAACGAGTTTTACGGCTCTGTAATCACTTGGTGTTGCACACATCCCCACAAAATGCATATCATTTGATAGATCTCCTCATGTTGAACAAATTTGCCTCTAGAACCATTGCTGTCAATCAAACCGTTCATTAAATATTCACGAATATGTTAAAAACCTACTTTTGCGAACTAGTCCCTGGTTTTTCGCCCGATCGGAAACAGACCAGTCTAAGACAATTCTCTGGACTCTCTAGATCAATAATTATCAAAAAAAAGTTGAACTTTACCCTATGGTTCACTATAACAGGGTCATTTAGAAAAGGGGCGTGTCAAAATACACTCAAAAGCCTATAAATCGTAAATAAAAAATCAGAACTTCACAAAAATTGATGAGCATATGTGTCATAACATGGTGAAGAAGCATGCACAGTTTCATGGAGATCGGACCATAAGTGGCGCTATAACTGTTAAAAAGCTTTAAAACCATATATATCTTATGGTAAATTGCCTGTTTAAAACCAGTGCAGTACAATTCTCTGGACTCTCTAGAATAGATCAATAATTGTCAGAAAAGGTATAACTTCTTCATTTGGATGGCTATAATAGGGTGAAAGACCAGCTGTGATGACTATATTAAACAGCTTTGATGACTATAACAGCCAATAAGTGGCATTTTACAATAAGTGGACCTGCTGTCATTTTATCATACTACTCCCTAATATTGTTATATATAATTCATATTTAGACTTTATAAAATCATTATTTTAACATTTACAATCACATTCATGTATTATTCACAATTGTGTCACAGGAAGGCTCAGGCTGAAAACGAACGTTAGGCCACGCCCTCACAGTACAAATTCACTCATAACTCGAAAACGCGAACTCCCTGCGCGCTCAAATTTGGATGGTAAAGTCCTCTATTGGGCCTTGATCGAAATCTATCGTCGCGGGCCTCGGGAGCGCCCCCCCGCGGATCGCTAATTCGAGAGACCCCCGAGTTTGAACGGCTGTAACTCTCGACCTAGACCACCTAGATTCTTGTGCGATAGCTCGTTAGAAAGGGCTCGTCCTCATCTAGCTTCGATTCGAGTTTGGTGCGATTCGGCCAGGGCATTCCCGAGATATAAGCCCCAAAATATATGCTTTTGAACGGGCATAACTCCCGGCCCCGATCGGCCACCAACACCGGGATGGTCTCGTTCAACAGGGCTCTTCGGACATTATCTAAGTTCTGAGTTTCAGATTTTTTCATTATCAGCTCATAATCACATAGGTTATTGAGCTGATGAGTTGAATCAGGTGTGATTGATTAGAGAGACAGAGAAAACGGGTCCTTCAGGACAGGTTTGGGAACCACTGCTCTATGGTAAATCATCCTAGAACGTAGTAAATCATACTAGAACTTGGTAAATCATGGTAAATCATGCTAGATTCATGGTAAATCATACTGGAACATGGTAAATCATGAAAAATCACACTAAAATGTGGTATATCATGGTAAATCATGCTAAAACATGGTCTATTCCATCTATGATATCAGTGGTTAAATGCTTGCTACATAAAACGTAATGTCTTTTGATGCTTGTGTGGTTAAAAATCTTAAATGCCTTAACTGCTTGAACACCGCTAAATGCTGCTTGCAGCTTTAATTAGGTGTTCAAGCACGAAGTGCTGAAAACCTATTGTATTTGTAAGGATTTTTATTATTATTATTATTATTATTCTGCCGTAAAACGCATCGTGCAGACCAAACCGTAAGACCTAGAGAGCTGAAACTTTGCCAGATGGTAGTACAAAAATCGAGGAGAGGTTATCAAATTATGAGCCCGATTGGCCCATAGGTGGCGCTATAGCAACCAATTGCGCGAAACTGCTCATAACTCCTAGACCGTATGTCGTAGACTCAAGTGTCTTATATCATTGGAAAGGTGGATTCCTGACGAACAAAACGTATATCTCCGATTTCATTTCCGCCATGATAGATTTTCCGCCATTTTGAATTTTGTCGAAAAACTACTTTTGCGAACTAGTCCCTGGTTTTTCACCCGATCGGAACCAAACCAGTGCAGAAATATTCTCTGGAGTCTGATTATCAATAATTATCGAAAAAAAGTTGAAATTTTGATTCAGGGTCGCTAGGGGGCGCAAAATGAACGTTGTGGGCGGAGCCTATTTTACTAAAATGGCTATAACTCGTGAAGGAAATGAGATAGCTTCACCAAACTCGGTACACATGTGAATGAGTTCATTCTGAGGTCACAGTAAAAAAATCGCGACGATCGGACACTAGGTGGCGCTATAAAATGAAAAAAACCTAAAAGGGGGTGTGGCCACCTGACCGTTAGTCCGATTGACTTAAAAATTGGTATGCAGTGTCTTGGTCCAAGGTGCCATGTATGTGTAAAAGGATATTGGCATATCTAAAAAAACATGGGCGCCATCGGCCAATGAAGTTTGAGTACCTTTTAAACAAGGTTAACGGAGGCCGATCGGAACGAAACTCAATGGGCATGTTCAACTCATGGCCCAAGACGTCTGTAAGAGTTTTGAAAGAAATCGGCCACTAGTTGGCGCTAACGAGTTTTACGGCTCTGTAATCACGTGGTGTTGCACACATCCCCACAATATGCATATCAGTCGATAGATCTCCTCATGTCGAACAACTTTGCCTCTAGAACCATTGCTGTCAATCAAACCGTTCATTAAATATTCACGAATATGTTAAAAACCTACTTTTGCGAACTAGTCCCTGGTTTTTCGCCCGATCGGAACCAGACCAGTCTAGGACAATTCTCTGGACTCTCTAGATCAATAATTATCGAAAAAAAGTTGAACTTTGCCCTTTGGTCTGCTATAACAGGATCATTTATAAAAAGGGGCGTGTCAGTATGCATTATGGAGTTAACATGAAAAAACTGGTTTGCTAATGAAACCAAGTAGTTTAAAATGAAAGTGAGCCAATAAGTGGTCTTCTACTGCCCTCTGCTGGCCATTTTACTTCTTAAAGCTATTTTTTTATTATTATGATGGACTGGTAATATAGTTTAATATTATTAAACTATATTACCTAAATATTCAACTAAACTAAATTAGATTTGATCAACTATATTAAACTAAATTAGATTTTCACAATAACATCCCAAAAGTGTGTGTGTGTGTGTGTGTGTGTGTGTAAGCATATGTCTAAATAAGAGACCTGTGAAAACACTTTATTAATAAGTATAATGGCCAGCAGAGGGCAGTAGAAGACCACTTATTGGCTCAGTTTCATTTTGACAGACTTGATTTTCTATTCTGCACTAAAGCAAACCTGTTTTTCCATGTTAACTATTATAAGACAATAATTTTTTTGTCAGTTTATCAATTCATTGCTATTGCCACTTCACATCAATGCTAGCAATGTGGTAAATCATGGTAAATCACGATAGAAACATGGTAAATCATAGTAAATAATACTATTACATGGTGTATCATGGCAAATCATGCCAGCAATGTGATGAATCATGGTAAATCATGCTACAATCCTGGTAAATCATTCTATAACATGGTAAATCATTGTATAATGTGGTATATCATCGTAAATCATTCTATAACATGGTAAATCATTCTATAACATGGTAAATCATTGTATAATGTGGTATATCATCGTAAATCATTCTATAACATGGTAAATCATGGTAAACTATGATAAATCATGCTAGAATCATATTAAATCATACTACAATGTGTTCAATTGTGGTATCACAGGAAGGCTGAAAACGAAAGTATAACGTTAGGCCACGCCCTCCCAGTACAAATTCACTCATAACTCGAAAACGGAAACTCCCTGCGCGCTCAAATTTGGATGGTAAGGTCCTCTATTGGGCCTTGATCGAAATCTATCGTCACGGGCCTCGGGAGCGCCCCCCCCGCAGATCGCTAATCCGTGAGACCCCCGACTTGGAACGGCTGTAACTCCCGACCTAGACCACCTAGATTCTTGTGGGATAGCTTGTTGGAAAGAGCCCGTCCTCACCTAGCTTCGATTCGAGTTTGGTGTGAGTTGGCCCGGGCATTCCCGAGATATAAGCCCCAAAAGATATGCCTTTGAACAAGCATAACTCCCGGCCCGAATCGCCCACCAACACCGGGATGGTATCGTTCAACAGGGCTCCTCGGACACTATCTAAGTTCTGAGTTTCAGATTTTTTCACTTTCTCGTTCCCGAGATATAAGTGAAAAACCAAATTTCCATTAATTCATTTCAACTCTACATAGGCTGTAATACCACTGTTGTCCACTAGAGGAAGCAGCAGGATTATACATGCTTAATCTTTTTATCAGCTTTCAGCATTGGCTAACAAACAAATGCTTAAAGCTATTTTTTATTATTATGATGGACTGGTAATACAGTTTAAATATCATTTCATCCCAAAGAAATATGTGAAATGCTTATAGACCATTAAAAGAGATTTTTCACAATAATGTGTGTGTGTGTGTGTGTGTCTGTGTGTGTGTGTCTGTGTGTGTGTGTCTGTGTGTGTCTGTGTGTGTGTGTCTGTGTGTGTAAGCATGCCTTATGGAGTTAACATGAAAAATCTGGTTTGCTTTAGTGCAGAATGAAAAAAAAAAAGCTTCAAAACCATGTATTTCCTATGGTAAATTGCCTGTATTAGCTGTAAATGGTCTTTTCCATCTACAATCATATAATGTTCATATCATAATGTTCAAAACCATCATAAATCATTCTAGAATGTGGTATATCATGGTAAATCATCCTATAACATGGTAAATCATGCTAGAATCATATTAAACCATACTAGAATGTGTTCAATTGTGGTAAACCATGCTAGAGCAGGGTAAATCATGGTGAATCATACTAGAACTTGGTATATCATGGTAAACTATGGTAAATCATGCTAGATTCATGGTAAATCATACTGGAACATGGTAAATCATGAAAAATCACACAAAAATTTGGTATATCATGGTAAATCATGCCAAAACAAGGTCTATTCCATCTATGATGTCAGTGTTTAAATGCTTGCTACATGAAACTTAATGTCTTTTGATGCTTTTGAGCGTAACTGCCTTAACTGCCTTAACTGCTTGAACACCGCTAAATGCTGCTTGCAGCTTTAATTAGGTGTTCAAGCACGAAGTGCTGAAAACCTATTGTATTTGTGCTGATTTTTATTATTATTATTATTATTATTATTATTATTATTCTGCCGTAAAACGCATCGTGCAGACCAAACCGTAAGTGCTAGAGACTTGAAACTTTGTCAGATGGTAGTACAAAAATCGAGGAGAGGTTATCAAATTATGAGCCCGATTGGCCCATAGGTGGCGCTATAGCAACCAATTGCGCAAAACTGCTCATAACTCCTAGACCGTATGTCGTAGACTCAAGTGTCTTATATCTCTGGAAAGCTGGAAACCTGAAGTAAAAAACGTATATCTCCGATTTCATTTCCGCCATGATAGATTTTCCGCCATTTTGAATTTTGTCGAAAAACTACTTTTGCGAACTAGTCCCTGGTTTTTCGCCCGATCGGAACCAAACCAGTGCCAAAATGTTCTCTGGAGTCTGAATATAAATAATTATCGAAAAAAAGTTGAAATTTTGATTCACGGTCGCTAGGGGGCGCAAAATGAACGTTGTGGGCGGAGCCTATTTTACTAAAATGGCTATAACTCAAGAAGTAAATGAGATAGCTTCACCAAACTCGGTACACATGTGAATAAGTTCATTCTGAGGTCACAGTAAAAAAATCGCGACGATTGGGCACTAGGTGGCGCTATAACATTAAAAAAACATAAATAGGGCTGTGACCACCTGACCATTGGTCCGATTGACTTGAAAATTTGTATGCAGTGTCTTGGTCCAAGGCCCCATGTATGTATAAAAGGACATTGGCGTATCTCAAAAAACATGGCCGCCATCGGCCAATGAAGTTTGAGCACCTGTGAGACGAGGTTAACGGAGGCCGATCGGAACGAAACTCGATGGGCATGTTCGACTCATGGCCCAAGAGGTCTGTAAGAGTTTTGAAAGAAATCGGCCACTAGTTGGCGCTAACAAGTTTTACGGCTCTGTAATCACGTGGTGTGGCACACATCCCCACAAAATGCATATCATTTGATAGATCTCCTCATGCTGAACAACTTTGCCTCTAGAACCATTGCTGTCAATCAAATCGTTCATTAAATATTCACAAATATGTTTAAAACCTACTTTTGCGAACTAGTCCTAGGATTTTCGCCCGATCGGAACCAGACCAGTCTAGGACAATTCTCTGGACTCTCTAGATCAATAATTATCAAAAAAAAGTTGAAATTTGGCATTTGGTTGGCTATAACAGGGTCATTTATAAAATGGGCGTGGCAAAATATAGTCAAAAGCCTATAAATCCTATACGAAAACTCAGAACTTCACAAAAATTGGTGAGCATATGTGACATAACATCCTTAAAAAGCATGCCAAATTTTATGGAGATCGGACCATAGGTGGCGCTATAACTGTTAAAAAGCTTTGAAACAATGTATTTCCTATGGTAAATTGCCTGTATTTGCTGTAAATGGTGTTTTGCATTTATTATCATGTAATGTTCATATCATAATGTTCAAAACCAGTGCAGTACAATTCTCTGGACTCTCTAGATCAATAATTATCAGAAAAAGTTGAACAACTTCATTTGGATGGCTATAATAGGGTCACTTCACAATGTAGCCATGACCTAGTGTCCCCAAAAGCTTATATCTCTTCAATGAATGCTCAGATCTTCTTAAAAACAAGTCAGAACATGTGCCATATGACTCCAAACAATCATGAAAAATTTCAGACAGATCGGACAAAATTTGCCTCTATAACAGTTAAAAATGGGAAAATTAAATGAATATAATGGCATATTAAGCCAATAAGTAGTATTTTACTGCCCCCTGCTGTTTAAAATATGAATTATACTTGAGTAGTGTGACAAAATTACTATTTAGACTTTATAAAATTACTATTTTAACATTTACAATCACATTAAGTCAAATTTCATCTATTGAAGTATCACTATTGACAATTCTGTCACATTGACAAATGTGAATCCTGAATGAGACATAGTTCAAATCTCTGTATCTACAACAGAATGTGTGTGTAGTCCTATGTTTCTGAATAAATTCTGAATAATCTGATTAATAGTTTGCAAAGACATGTATGAAATAACATTCAAATATATTTTCATAATGATTTTGTGTGTGTGTGTGTGTGTGTGTGTGTGTGTAAGCTTGCATAAAGGAGTTAAAATGGAAAAACTGTCAAAATGAAAGTGGCCTGCAGAGGGCAGTAGAAGACCACTTATTGGCTCATTCTACTTATTAATGAAGTCTTTTAACAGGTGCATTCATATTTAGACACTATAAAATCACTTGTATAACAATTACTATTATAACACAATCATATTTTCTCAGAGTTTATCACTTCATTTGTTCTGACACTTCACATCAATGCTAGCAATGTGGTAAATCATGATAAACTATGGTAAATCATGCTAGAATCACAGTACTCTATGGCAGTGTTGGGAACCCTAATCAAACACACCTGATTCAACTCATCAGCTCATAATCACATAGGTTAATGAGCTGATGAGTTGAATCAGGTGTGATTGATTAGAGAGACAGAGAAAACGGGTCCTTCAGGACAGGTTTGGGAACCACTGCTCTATGGTAAATCATCCTAGAACGTAGTAAATCATACTAGAACTTGGTAAATCATGGTAAATCATGCTAGATTCATGGTAAATCATACTGGAACATGGTAAATCATGAAAAATCACACTAAAATGTGGTATATCATGGTAAATCATGCTAAAACATGGTCTATTCCATCTATGATATCAGTGGTTAAATGCTTGCTACATAAAACGTAATGTCTTTTGATGCTTGTGTGGTTAAAAATCTTAAATGCCTTAACTGCTTGAACACCGCTAAATGCTGCTTGCAGCTTTAATTATTATTATTATTATTATTATTCTGCCGTAAAACGCATCGTGCAGACCAAACCGTAAGTGCTAGAGACTTGATATTTGGGTTTAAGGTAGCACAGAAATCGAGGAGAGGTTGAGAGAATATGAGCCCGATTGGCCCATAGGTGGCGCTGTAGTAACAAAAACGCGAAACTGCTCATAACTCCTAAACCGTATGTCGTACACTCAAGTGTCTTATATCATTGGAAAGCTGGACTTCTGACTTAAAAAACGTATATCTCCGATTTCATTTCCGGTATGCAAATTTTTCCGCCATTTTGAATTTTGTCGAAAAACTACTTTTGCGAACTAGTCCCTGGTTTTTCGCCCGATCGGAACCAAACCAGTGCAGAAATGTTCTCTGGAGTCTGAATATCAATAATTATCAAAAAAAAGTTGAAATTTTGATTCATGTTCGCTAGGGGGCGCAAAATAAACGCTGTGGGCGGAGCCTATTTTACTAAAATGGTTATAACTCAAGAAGTAATTGAGATAGCTTCACCAAACTCGGTACACATGTGAATGAGTTCATTCTGAGGTCACAGTAAAAAAATCGCGACGATCAAACACTAGGTGGCGCTGTAATGTGAAAAAAACATAAAAAGGGCTCTGACCAGCTGACCGTTAGTCCGATTGACTTGAAAATTGGTAAGCAGTGTCTTGGTCCAAGGCCCCATGTATGTGTATGAGGACATTGGCGTATCTAAAAAAACATGGCCGCCATCGACCAATGAAGTTTGAGCACCAATGAGACGAGGTTAACGGAGGCCGATCGGAACGAAACTCGATGGGCACGTTCGACTTATGGCCCTAGAGGCCTGTAAGAATTTTGAAAGAAATCGGCCACTAGTTGGCGCTAACGAGTTTTACGGCTCTGTAATCACTTGGTGTTGCACACATCCCCACAAAATGCATATCATTTGATAGATCTCCTCATGTTGAACAAATTTGCCTCTAGAACCATTGCTGTCAATCAAACCGTTCATTAAATATTCACGAATATGTTAAAAACCTACTTTTGCGAACTAGTCCCTGGTTTTTCGCCCGATCGGAAACAGACCAGTCTAAGACAATTCTCTGGACTCTCTAGATCAATAATTATCAAAAAAAAGTTGAACTTTACCCTATGGTTCACTATAACAGGGTCATTTAGAAAAGGGGCGTGTCAAAATACACTCAAAAGCCTATAAATCGTAAATAAAAAATCAGAACTTCACAAAAATTGATGAGCATATGTGTCATAACATGGTGAAGAAGCATGCACAGTTTCATGGAGATCGGACCATAAGTGGCGCTATAACTGTTAAAAAGCTTTAAAACCATATATATCTTATGGTAAATTGCCTGTTTAAAACCAGTGCAGTACAATTCTCTGGACTCTCTAGAATAGATCAATAATTGTCAGAAAAGGTATAACTTCTTCATTTGGATGGCTATAATAGGGTGAAAGACCAGCTGTGATGACTATATTAAACAGCTTTGATGACTATAACAGCCAATAAGTGGCATTTTACAATAAGTGGACCTGCTGTCATTTTATCATACTACTCCCTAATATTGTTATATATAATTCATATTTAGACTTTATAAAATCATTATTTTAACATTTACAATCACATTCATGTATTATTCACAATTGTGTCACAGGAAGGCTCAGGCTGAAAACGAACGTTAGGCCACGCCCTCACAGTACAAATTCACTCATAACTCGAAAACGCGAACTCCCTGCGCGCTCAAATTTGGATGGTAAAGTCCTCTATTGGGCCTTGATCGAAATCTATCGTCGCGGGCCTCGGGAGCGCCCCCCCGCGGATCGCTAATTCGAGAGACCCCCGAGTTTGAACGGCTGTAACTCTCGACCTAGACCACCTAGATTCTTGTGCGATAGCTCGTTAGAAAGGGCTCGTCCTCATCTAGCTTCGATTCGAGTTTGGTGCGATTCGGCCAGGGCATTCCCGAGATATAAGCCCCAAAATATATTTATTATTATTATTCTCCGCTAAAACGCATCGTGCAGACCAAACCGTAAGTGCTAGAGACTTGAAACTTTGTCAGATGGTAGTACAAAAATCGAGGAGAGGTTATCAAATTATGAGCCCGATTGGCCCATAGGTGGCGCTATAGCAACCAATTGCGCAAAACTGCTCATAACTCCTAGACCGTATGTCGTAGACTCAAGTGTCTTATATCTCTGGAAAGCTGGAAACCTGAAGTAAAAAACGTATATCTCCGATTTCATTTCCGCCATGATAGATTTTCCGCCATTTTGAATTTTGTCGAAAAACTACTTTTGCGAACTAGTCCCTGGTTTTTCGCCCGATCGGAACCAAACCAGTGCCAAAATGTTCTCTGGAGTCTGAATATCAATAATTATCGAAAAAAAGTTGAAATTTTGATTCACGGTCGCTAGGGGGCGCAAAATGAACGTTGTGGGCGGAGCCTATTTTACTAAAATGGCTATAACTCAAGAAGTAAATGAGATAGCTTCACCAAACTCGGTACACATGTGAATAAGTTCATTCTGAGGTCACAGTAAAAAAATCGCGACGATTGGGCACTAGGTGGCACTATAACATTAAAAAAACTTAAATAGGGCTATGACCACCTGACCGTTGGTCCGATTGACTTGAAAATTGGTATGCAGTGTCTTGGTCCAAGGCCCCATGTATGTATAAAAGGACATTGGCTTATCTCAAAAAACATGGCCGCCATCGGCCAATGAAGTTTGAGCACCTGTGAGACGAGGTTAACGGAGGCCGATCGGAACGAAACTCGATGGGCATGTTCGACTCATGGCCCAAGAGGTCTGTAAGAGTTTTGAAAGAAATCGGCCACTAGTTGGCGCTAACGAGTTTTACGGCTCTGTAATCACGTGGTGTGGCACACATCCCCACAAAATGCATATCATTTGATAGATCTCCTCATGCTGAACAACTTTGCCTCTAGAACCATTGCTGTCAATCAAATCGTTCATTAAATATTCACAAATATGTTTAAAACCTACTTTTGCAAACTAGTCCTAGGATTTTCGCCCGATCGGAACCAGACCAGTCTAGGACAATTCTCTGGACTCTCTAGATCAATAATTATCAAAAAAAGTTGAAATTTGGCATTTGGTTGGCTATAACAGGGTCATTTATAAAATGGGCGTGGCAAAATATAGTCAAAAGCCTATAAATCCTATACGAAAACTCAGAACTTCACAAAAATTGGTGAGCATATGTGACATAACATCCTTAAAAAGCATGCCAAATTTTATGGAGATCGGACCATAGGTGGCGCTATAACTGTTAAAAAGCTTTTAAACAATGTATTTCCTATGGTAAATTGCCTGTATTTGCTGTAAATGGTGTTTTGCATTTATTATCATGTAATGTTCATATCATAATGTTCAAAACCAGTGCAGTACAATTCTCTGGACTCTCTAGATCAATAATTATCAGAAAAAGTTGAACAACTTCATTTGGATGGCTATAATAGGGTCACTTCACAATGTAGCCATGACCTAGTGTCCCCAAAAGCTTATATCTCTTCAATGAATGCTCAGATCTTCTTAAAAACAAGTCAGAACATGTGCCATATGACTCCAAACAATCATGAAAAATTTCAGACAGATCGGACAAGATTTGCCTCTATAACAGTTAAAAATGGGAAAATTAAATGAATATAATGGCATATTAAGCCAATAAGTAGTATTTTACTGCCCCCTGCTGTTTAAAATATGAATTATACTTGAGTAGTGTGACAAAATTACTATTTAGACTTTATAAAATTACTATTTTAACATTTACAATCACATTAAGTCTAATTTCATCTATTGAAGTATCACTATTGACAATTCTGTCACATTGACAAATGTGAATCCTGAATGAGACATAGTTCAAATCTCTGTATCTACAACAGAATGTGTGTGTAGTCCTATGTTTCTGAATAAATTCTGAATAATCTGATTAATAGTTTGCAAAGACATGTATGAAATAACATTCAAATATATTTTCATAATGATTTTGTGTGTGTGTGTGTGTGTGTGTGTGTGTGTGTGTAAGCTTGCATAAAGGAGTTAAAATGGAAAAACTGTCAAAATGAAAGTGGCCAGCAGAGGGCAGTAGAAGACCACTTATTGGCTCATTCTACTTATTAATGAAGTCTTTTAACAGGTGCATTCATATTTAGACACTATAAAATCACTTGTATAACAATTACTATTATAACACAATCATATTTTGTCAGAGTTTATCACTTCATTTGTACTGACACTTCACATCAATGCTAGCAATGTGGTAAATCATGATAAACTATGGTAAATCATGCTAGAATCACGGTACTCTATGGCAGTGTTGGGAACCCTAATCAAACACACCTGATTCAACTCATCAGCTCATAATCACATAGGTTATTGAGCTGATGAGTTGAATCAGGTGTGATTGATTAGAGAGACAGAGAAAACGGGTCCTTCAGGACAGGTTTGGGAACCACTGCTCTATGGTAAATCATCCTAGAACGTAGTAAATCATACTAGAACTTGGTAAATCATGGTAAATCATGCTAGATTCATGGTAAATCATACTGGAACATGGTAAATCATGAAAAATCACACTAAAATGTGGTATATCATGGTAAATCATGCTAAAACATGGTCTATTCCATCTATGATATCAGTGGTTAAATGCTTGCTACATAAAACGTAATGTCTTTTGATGCTTGTGTGGTTAAAAATCTTAAATGCCTTAACTGCTTGAACACCGCTAAATGCTGCTTGCAGCTTTAATTATTATTATTATTCTGCCGTAAAACGCATCGTGCAGACCAAACCGTAAGTGCTAGAGACTTGAAACTTTGTCAGATGGTAGTACAAAAATCGAGGAGAGGTTATCAAATTATGAGCCCGATTGGCCCATAGGTGGTGCTATAGCAACCAATTGCGCAAAACTGCTCATAACTCCTAGACCGTATGTCTTAGACTCAAGTGTCTTATATCTCTGGAAAGCTGGAAACCTGAAGTAAAAAACGTATATCTCCGATTTCATTTCCGCCATGATAGATTTTCCGCCATTTTGAATTTTGTCGAAAAACTACTTTTGCGAACTAGTCCCTGGTTTTTCGCCCGATCGGAACCAAACCAGTGCCAAAATGTTCTCTGGAGTCTGAATATCAATAATTATCGAAAAAAAGTTGAAATTTTGATTCACGGTCGCTAGGGGGCGCAAAATGAACGTTGTGGGCGGAGCCTATTTTACTAAAATGGCTATAACTCAAGAAGTAAATGAGATAGCTTCACCAAACTCGGTACACATGTGAATAAGTTCATTCTGAGGTCACAGTAAAAAAATCGCGACAATTGGGCACTAGGTGGCGCTATAACATTAAAAAAACATAAATAGGGCTATGACCACCTGACCGTTGGTCCGATTGACTTGAAAATTGGTATGCAGTGTCTTGGTCCAAGGCCCCATGTATGTATAAAAGGACATTGGCGTATCTCAAAAAACATGGCCGCCATCGGCCAATGAAGTTTGAGCACCTGTGAGACAAGGTTAACGGAGGCCGATCGGAACGAAACTCGATGGGCATGTTCGACTCATGGGCCAAGAGGTCTGTAAGAGTTTTGAAAGAAATCGGCCACTAGTTGGCGCTAACAAGTTTTACGGCTCTGTAATCACGTGGTGTGGCACACATCCCCACAAAATGCATATCATTTGATAGATCTCCTCATGCTGAACAACTTTGCCTCTAGAACCATTGCTGTCAATCAAATCGTTCATTAAATATTCACAAATATGTTTAAAACCTACTTTTGCGAACTAGTCCTAGGATTTTCGCCCGATCGGAACCAGACCAGTCTAGGACAATTCTCTGGACTCTCTAGATCAATAATTATCAAAAAAAAGTTGAAATTTGGCATTTGGTTGGCTATAACAGGGTCATTTATAAAATGGGCGTGGCAAAATATAGTCAAAAGCCTATAAATCCTATACGAAAACTCAGAACTTCACAAAAATTGGTGAGCATATGTGACATAACATCCTTAAAAAGCATGCCAAATTTTATGGAGATCGGACCATAGGTGGCGCTATAACTGTTAAAAAGCTTTGAAACAATGTATTTCCTATGGTAAATTGCCTGTATTTGCTGTAAATGGTGTTTTGCATTTATTATCATGTAATGTTCATATCATAATGTTCAAAACCAGTGCAGTACAATTCTCTGGACTCTCTAGATCAATAATTATCAGAAAAAGTTGAACAACTTCATTTGGATGGCTATAATAGGGTCACTTCACAATGTAGCCATGACCTAGTGTCCCCAAAAGCTTATATCTCTTCAATGAATGCTCAGATCTTCTTAAAAACAAGTCAGAACATGTGCCATATGACTCCAAACAATCATGAAAAATTTCAGACAGATCGGACAAAATTTGCCTCTATAACAGTTAAAAATGGGAAAATTAAATGAATATAATGGCATATTAAGCCAATAAGTAGTATTTTACTGCCCCCTGCTGTTTAAAATATGAATTATACTTGAGTAGTGTGACAAAATTACTATTTAGACTTTATAAAATTACTATTTTAACATTTACAATCACATTAAGTCAAATTTCATCTATTGAAGTATCACTATTGACAATTCTGTCACATTGACAAATGTGAATCCTGAATGAGACATAGTTCAAATCTCTGTATCTACAACAGAATGTGTGTGTAGTCCTATGTTTCTGAATAAATTCTGAATAATCTGATTAATAGTTTGCAAAGACATGTATGAAATAACATTCAAATATATTTTCATAATGATTTTGTGTGTGTGTGTGTGTGTGTGTGTGTAAGCTTGCATAAAGGAGTTAAAATGGAAAAACTGTCAAAATGAAAGTGGCCAGCAGAGGGCAGTAGAAGACCACTTATTGGCTCATTCTACTTATTAATGAAGTCTTTTAACAGGTGCATTCATATTTAGACACTATAAAATCACTTGTATAACAATTACTATTATAACACAATCATATTTTCTCAGAGTTTATCACTTCATTTGTTCTGACACTTCACATCAATGCTAGCAATGTGGTAAATCATGATAAACTATGGTAAATCATGCTAGAATCACAGTACTCTATGGCAGTGTTGGGAACCCTAATCAAACACACCTGATTCAACTCATCAGCTCATAATCACATAGGTTAATGAGCTGATGAGTTGAATCAGGTGTGATTGATTAGAGAGACAGAGAAAACGGGTCCTTCAGGACAGGTTTGGGAACCACTGCTCTATGGTAAATCATCCTAGAACGTAGTAAATCATACTAGAACTTGGTAAATCATGGTAAATCATGCTAGATTCATGGTAAATCATACTGGAACATGGTAAATCATGAAAAATCACACTAAAATGTGGTATATCATGGTAAATCATGCTAAAACATGGTCTATTCCATCTATGATATCAGTGGTTAAATGCTTGCTACATAAAACGTAATGTCTTTTGATGCTTGTGTGGTTAAAAATCTTAAATGCCTTAACTGCTTGAACACCGCTAAATGCTGCTTGCAGCTTTAATTATTAGGTGTTCAAGCACGAAGTGCTGAAAACCTATTGTATTTGTGCTGATTTTTATTATTAGGTGTTCAAGCACGAAGTGCTGAAAACCTATTGTATTTGTGCTGATTTTTATTATTAGGTGTTCAAGCACGAAGTGCTGAAAACCTATTGTATTTGTGCTGATTTTTATTATTATTATTATTATTATTATTATTATTATTCTGCCGTAAAACGCATCGTGCAGACCAAACCGTAAGTGCTAGAGACTTGAAACTTTGTCAGATGGTAGTACAAAAATCGAGGAGAGGTTATCAAATTATGAGCCCGATTGGCCCATAGGTGGCGCTATAGCAACCAATTGCGCAAAACTGCTCATAACTCCTAGACCGTATGTCGTAGACTCAAGTGTCTTATATCTCTGGAAAGCTGGAAACCTGAAGTAAAAAACGTATATCTCCGATTTCATTTCCGCCATGATAGATTTTCCGCCATTTTGAATTTTGTCGAAAAACTACTTTTGCGAACTAGTCCCTGGTTTTTCGCCCGATCGGAACCAAACCAGTGCCAAAATGTTCTCTGGAGTCTGAATATAAATAATTATCGAAAAAAAGTTGAAATTTTGATTCACGGTCGCTAGGGGGCGCAAAATGAACGTTGTGGGCGGAGCCTATTTTACTAAAATGGCTATAACTCAAGAAGTAAATGAGATAGCTTCACCAAACTCGGTACACATGTGAATAAGTTCATTCTGAGGTCACAGTAAAAAAATCGCGACGATTGGGCACTAGGTGGCGCTATAACATTAAAAAAACATAAATAGGGCTGTGACCACCTGACCATTGGTCCGATTGACTTGAAAATTGGTATGCAGTGTCTTGGTCCAAGGCCCCATGTATGTATAAAAGGACATTGGCGTATCTCAAAAAACATGGCCGCCATCGGCCAATGAAGTTTGAGCACCTGTGAGACGAGGTTAACGGAGGCCGATCGGAACGAAACTCGATGGGCATGTTCGACTCATGGCCCAAGAGGTCTGTAAGAGTTTTGAAAGAAATCGGCCACTAGTTGGCGCTAACAAGTTTTACGGCTCTGTAATCACGTGGTGTGGCACACATCCCCACAAAATGCATATCATTTGATAGATCTCCTCATGCTGAACAACTTTGCCTCTAGAACCATTGCTGTCAATCAAATCGTTCATTAAATATTCACAAATATGTTTAAAACCTACTTTTGCGAACTAGTCCTAGGATTTTCGCCCGATCGGAACCAGACCAGTCTAGGACAATTCTCTGGACTCTCTAGATCAATAATTATCAAAAAAAAGTTGAAATTTGGCATTTGGTTGGCTATAACAGGGTCATTTATAAAATGGGCGTGGCAAAATATAGTCAAAAGCCTATAAATCCTATACGAAAACTCAGAACTTCACAAAAATTGGTGAGCATATGTGACATAACATCCTTAAAAAGCATGCCAAATTTTATGGAGATCGGACCATAGGTGGCGCTATAACTGTTAAAAAGCTTTGAAACAATGTATTTCCTATGGTAAATTGCCTGTATTTGCTGTAAATGGTGTTTTGCATTTATTATCATGTAATGTTCATATCATAATGTTCAAAACCAGTGCAGTACAATTCTCTGGACTCTCTAGATCAATAATTATCAGAAAAAGTTGAACAACTTCATTTGGATGGCTATAATAGGGTCACTTCACAATGTAGCCATGACCTAGTGTCCCCAAAAGCTTATATCTCTTCAATGAATGCTCAGATCTTCTTAAAAACAAGTCAGAACATGTGCCATATGACTCCAAACAATCATGAAAAATTTCAGACAGATCGGACAAAATTTGCCTCTATAACAGTTAAAAATGGGAAAATTAAATGAATATAATGGCATATTAAGCCAATAAGTAGTATTTTACTGCCCCCTGCTGTTTAAAATATGAATTATACTTGAGTAGTGTGACAAAATTACTATTTAGACTTTATAAAATTACTATTTTAACATTTACAATCACATTAAGTCAAATTTCATCTATTGAAGTATCACTATTGACAATTCTGTCACATTGACAAATGTGAATCCTGAATGAGACATAGTTCAAATCTCTGTATCTACAACAGAATGTGTGTGTAGTCCTATGTTTCTGAATAAATTCTGAATAATCTGATTAATAGTTTGCAAAGACATGTATGAAATAACATTCAAATATATTTTCATAATGATTTTGTGTGTGTGTGTGTGTGTGTGTGTGTGTGTAAGCTTGCATAAAGGAGTTAAAATGGAAAAACTGTCAAAATGAAAGTGGCCTGCAGAGGGCAGTAGAAGACCACTTATTGGCTCATTCTACTTATTAATGAAGTCTTTTAACAGGTGCATTCATATTTAGACACTATAAAATCACTTGTATAACAATTACTATTATAACACAATCATATTTTCTCAGAGTTTATCACTTCATTTGTTCTGACACTTCACATCAATGCTAGCAATGTGGTAAATCATGATAAACTATGGTAAATCATGCTAGAATCACAGTACTCTATGGCAGTGTTGGGAACCCTAATCAAACACACCTGATTCAACTCATCAGCTCATAATCACATAGGTTAATGAGCTGATGAGTTGAATCAGGTGTGATTGATTAGAGAGACAGAGAAAACGGGTCCTTCAGGACAGGTTTGGGAACCACTGCTCTATGGTAAATCATCCTAGAACGTAGTAAATCATACTAGAACTTGGTAAATCATGGTAAATCATGCTAGATTCATGGTAAATCATACTGGAACATGGTAAATCATGAAAAATCACACTAAAATGTGGTATATCATGGTAAATCATGCTAAAACATGGTCTATTCCATCTATGATATCAGTGGTTAAATGCTTGCTACATAAAACGTAATGTCTTTTGATGCTTGTGTGGTTAAAAATCTTAAATGCCTTAACTGCTTGAACACCGCTAAATGCTGCTTGTTATTATTATTATTATTATTATTCTGCCGTAAAACGCATCGTGCAGACCAAACCGTAAGTGCTAGAGACTTGATATTTGGGTTTAAGGTAGCACAGAAATCGAGGAGAGGTTGAGAGAATATGAGCCCGATTGGCCCATAGGTGGCGCTGTAGTAACAAAAACGCGAAACTGCTCATAACTCCTAAACCGTATGTCGTACACTCAAGTGTCTTATATCATTGGAAAGCTGGACTTCTGACTTAAAAAACGTATATCTCCGATTTCATTTCCGGTATGCAAATTTTTCCGCCATTTTGAATTTTGTCGAAAAACTACTTTTGCGAACTAGTCCCTGGTTTTTCGCCCGATCGGAACCAAACCAGTGCAGAAATGTTCTCTGGAGTCTGAATATCAATAATTATCAAAAAAAAGTTGAAATTTTGATTCATGTTCGCTAGGGGGCGCAAAATAAACGCTGTGGGCGGAGCCTATTTTACTAAAATGGTTATAACTCAAGAAGTAATTGAGATAGCTTCACCAAACTCGGTACACATGTGAATGAGTTCATTCTGAGGTCACAGTAAAAAAATCGCGACGATCAAACACTAGGTGGCGCTGTAATGTGAAAAAAACATAAAAAGGGCTCTGACCAGCTGACCGTTAGTCCGATTGACTTGAAAATTGGTAAGCAGTGTCTTGGTCCAAGGCCCCATGTATGTGTATGAGGACATTGGCGTATCTAAAAAAACATGGCCGCCATCGACCAATGAAGTTTGAGCACCAATGAGACGAGGTTAACGGAGGCCGATCGGAACGAAACTCGATGGGCACGTTCGACTTATGGCCCTAGAGGCCTGTAAGAATTTTGAAAGAAATCGGCCACTAGTTGGCGCTAACGAGTTTTACGGCTCTGTAATCACTTGGTGTTGCACACATCCCCACAAAATGCATATCATTTGATAGATCTCCTCATGTTGAACAAATTTGCCTCTAGAACCATTGCTGTCAATCAAACCGTTCATTAAATATTCACGAATATGTTAAAAACCTACTTTTGCGAACTAGTCCCTGGTTTTTCGCCCGATCGGAAACAGACCAGTCTAAGACAATTCTCTGGACTCTCTAGATCAATAATTATCAAAAAAAAGTTGAACTTTACCCTATGGTTCACTATAACAGGGTCATTTAGAAAAGGGGCGTGTCAAAATACACTCAAAAGCCTATAAATCGTAAATAAAAAATCAGAACTTCACAAAAATTGATGAGCATATGTGTCATAACATGGTGAAGAAGCATGCACAGTTTCATGGAGATCGGACCATAAGTGGCGCTATAACTGTTAAAAAGCTTTAAAACCATATATATCTTATGGTAAATTGCCTGTTTAAAACCAGTGCAGTACAATTCTCTGGACTCTCTAGAATAGATCAATAATTGTCAGAAAAGGTATAACTTCTTCATTTGGATGGCTATAATAGGGTGAAAGACCAGCTGTGATGACTATATTAAACAGCTTTGATGACTATAACAGCCAATAAGTGGCATTTTACAATAAGTGGACCTGCTGTCATTTTATCATACTACTCCCTAATATTGTTATATATAATTCATATTTAGACTTTATAAAATCATTATTTTAACATTTACAATCACATTCATGTATTATTCACAATTGTGTCACAGGAAGGCTCAGGCTGAAAACGAACGTTAGGCCACGCCCTCACAGTACAAATTCACTCATAACTCGAAAACGCGAACTCCCTGCGCGCTCAAATTTGGATGGTAAAGTCCTCTATTGGGCCTTGATCGAAATCTATCGTCGCGGGCCTCGGGAGCGCCCCCCCGCGGATCGCTAATTCGAGAGACCCCCGAGTTTGAACGGCTGTAACTCTCGACCTAGACCACCTAGATTCTTGTGCGATAGCTCGTTAGAAAGGGCTCGTCCTCATCTAGCTTCGATTCGAGTTTGGTGCGATTCGGCCAGGGCATTCCCGAGATATAAGCCCCAAAATATATTTATTATTATTATTCTCCGCTAAAACGCATCGTGCAGACCAAACCGTAAGTGCTAGAGACTTGAAACTTTGTCAGATGGTAGTACAAAAATCGAGGAGAGGTTATCAAATTATGAGCCCGATTGGCCCATAGGTGGCGCTATAGCAACCAATTGCGCAAAACTGCTCATAACTCCTAGACCGTATGTCGTAGACTCAAGTGTCTTATATCTCTGGAAAGCTGGAAACCTGAAGTAAAAAACGTATATCTCCGATTTCATTTCCGCCATGATAGATTTTCCGCCATTTTGAATTTTGTCGAAAAACTACTTTTGCGAACTAGTCCCTGGTTTTTCGCCCGATCGGAACCAAACCAGTGCCAAAATGTTCTCTGGAGTCTGAATATCAATAATTATCGAAAAAAAGTTGAAATTTTGATTCACGGTCGCTAGGGGGCGCAAAATGAACGTTGTGGGCGGAGCCTATTTTACTAAAATGGCTATAACTCAAGAAGTAAATGAGATAGCTTCACCAAACTCGGTACACATGTGAATAAGTTCATTCTGAGGTCACAGTAAAAAAATCGCGACGATTGGGCACTAGGTGGCACTATAACATTAAAAAAACTTAAATAGGGCTATGACCACCTGACCGTTGGTCCGATTGACTTGAAAATTGGTATGCAGTGTCTTGGTCCAAGGCCCCATGTATGTATAAAAGGACATTGGCTTATCTCAAAAAACATGGCCGCCATCGGCCAATGAAGTTTGAGCACCTGTGAGACGAGGTTAACGGAGGCCGATCGGAACGAAACTCGATGGGCATGTTCGACTCATGGCCCAAGAGGTCTGTAAGAGTTTTGAAAGAAATCGGCCACTAGTTGGCGCTAACGAGTTTTACGGCTCTGTAATCACGTGGTGTGGCACACATCCCCACAAAATGCATATCATTTGATAGATCTCCTCATGCTGAACAACTTTGCCTCTAGAACCATTGCTGTCAATCAAATCGTTCATTAAATATTCACAAATATGTTTAAAACCTACTTTTGCAAACTAGTCCTAGGATTTTCGCCCGATCGGAACCAGACCAGTCTAGGACAATTCTCTGGACTCTCTAGATCAATAATTATCAAAAAAAGTTGAAATTTGGCATTTGGTTGGCTATAACAGGGTCATTTATAAAATGGGCGTGGCAAAATATAGTCAAAAGCCTATAAATCCTATACGAAAACTCAGAACTTCACAAAAATTGGTGAGCATATGTGACATAACATCCTTAAAAAGCATGCCAAATTTTATGGAGATCGGACCATAGGTGGCGCTATAACTGTTAAAAAGCTTTTAAACAATGTATTTCCTATGGTAAATTGCCTGTATTTGCTGTAAATGGTGTTTTGCATTTATTATCATGTAATGTTCATATCATAATGTTCAAAACCAGTGCAGTACAATTCTCTGGACTCTCTAGATCAATAATTATCAGAAAAAGTTGAACAACTTCATTTGGATGGCTATAATAGGGTCACTTCACAATGTAGCCATGACCTAGTGTCCCCAAAAGCTTATATCTCTTCAATGAATGCTCAGATCTTCTTAAAAACAAGTCAGAACATGTGCCATATGACTCCAAACAATCATGAAAAATTTCAGACAGATCGGACAAGATTTGCCTCTATAACAGTTAAAAATGGGAAAATTAAATGAATATAATGGCATATTAAGCCAATAAGTAGTATTTTACTGCCCCCTGCTGTTTAAAATATGAATTATACTTGAGTAGTGTGACAAAATTACTATTTAGACTTTATAAAATTACTATTTTAACATTTACAATCACATTAAGTCTAATTTCATCTATTGAAGTATCACTATTGACAATTCTGTCACATTGACAAATGTGAATCCTGAATGAGACATAGTTCAAATCTCTGTATCTACAACAGAATGTGTGTGTAGTCCTATGTTTCTGAATAAATTCTGAATAATCTGATTAATAGTTTGCAAAGACATGTATGAAATAACATTCAAATATATTTTCATAATGATTTTGTGTGTGTGTGTGTGTGTGTGTGTGTGTGTGTGTAAGCTTGCATAAAGGAGTTAAAATGGAAAAACTGTCAAAATGAAAGTGGCCAGCAGAGGGCAGTAGAAGACCACTTATTGGCTCATTCTACTTATTAATGAAGTCTTTTAACAGGTGCATTCATATTTAGACACTATAAAATCACTTGTATAACAATTACTATTATAACACAATCATATTTTGTCAGAGTTTATCACTTCATTTGTACTGACACTTCACATCAATGCTAGCAATGTGGTAAATCATGATAAACTATGGTAAATCATGCTAGAATCACGGTACTCTATGGCAGTGTTGGGAACCCTAATCAAACACACCTGATTCAACTCATCAGCTCATAATCACATAGGTTATTGAGCTGATGAGTTGAATCAGGTGTGATTGATTAGAGAGACAGAGAAAACGGGTCCTTCAGGACAGGTTTGGGAACCACTGCTCTATGGTAAATCATCCTAGAACGTAGTAAATCATACTAGAACTTGGTAAATCATGGTAAATCATGCTAGATTCATGGTAAATCATACTGGAACATGGTAAATCATGAAAAATCACACTAAAATGTGGTATATCATGGTAAATCATGCTAAAACATGGTCTATTCCATCTATGATATCAGTGGTTAAATGCTTGCTACATAAAACGTAATGTCTTTTGATGCTTGTGTGGTTAAAAATCTTAAATGCCTTAACTGCTTGAACACCGCTAAATGCTGCTTGCAGCTTTAATTATTATTATTATTCTGCCGTAAAACGCATCGTGCAGACCAAACCGTAAGTGCTAGAGACTTGAAACTTTGTCAGATGGTAGTACAAAAATCGAGGAGAGGTTATCAAATTATGAGCCCGATTGGCCCATAGGTGGTGCTATAGCAACCAATTGCGCAAAACTGCTCATAACTCCTAGACCGTATGTCTTAGACTCAAGTGTCTTATATCTCTGGAAAGCTGGAAACCTGAAGTAAAAAACGTATATCTCCGATTTCATTTCCGCCATGATAGATTTTCCGCCATTTTGAATTTTGTCGAAAAACTACTTTTGCGAACTAGTCCCTGGTTTTTCGCCCGATCGGAACCAAACCAGTGCCAAAATGTTCTCTAGAGTCTGAATATCAATAATTATCGAAAAAAAGTTGAAATTTTGATTCACGGTCGCTAGGGGGCGCAAAATGAACGTTGTGGGCGGAGCCTATTTTACTAAAATGGCTATAACTCAAGAAGTAAATGAGATAGCTTCACCAAACTCGGTACACATGTGAATAAGTTCATTCTGAGGTCACAGTAAAAAAATCGCGACAATTGGGCACTAGGTGGCGCTATAACATTAAAAAAACATAAATAGGGCTATGACCACCTGACCGTTGGTCCGATTGACTTGAAAATTGGTATGCAGTGTCTTGGTCCAAGGCCCCATGTATGTATAAAAGGACATTGGCGTATCTCAAAAAACATGGCCGCCATCGGCCAATGAAGTTTGAGCACCTGTGAGACAAGGTTAACGGAGGCCGATCGGAACGAAACTCGATGGGCATGTTCGACTCATGGGCCAAGAGGTCTGTAAGAGTTTTGAAAGAAATCGGCCACTAGTTGGCGCTAACAAGTTTTACGGCTCTGTAATCACGTGGTGTGGCACACATCCCCACAAAATGCATATCATTTGATAGATCTCCTCATGCTGAACAACTTTGCCTCTAGAACCATTGCTGTCAATCAAATCGTTCATTAAATATTCACAAATATGTTTAAAACCTACTTTTGCGAACTAGTCCTAGGATTTTCGCCCGATCGGAACCAGACCAGTCTAGGACAATTCTCTGGACTCTCTAGATCAATAATTATCAAAAAAAAGTTGAAATTTGGCATTTGGTTGGCTATAACAGGGTCATTTATAAAATGGGCGTGGCAAAATATAGTCAAAAGCCTATAAATCCTATACGAAAACTCAGAACTTCACAAAAATTGGTGAGCATATGTGACATAACATCCTTAAAAAGCATGCCAAATTTTATGGAGATCGGACCATAGGTGGCGCTATAACTGTTAAAAAGCTTTGAAACAATGTATTTCCTATGGTAAATTGCCTGTATTTGCTGTAAATGGTGTTTTGCATTTATTATCATGTAATGTTCATATCATAATGTTCAAAACCAGTGCAGTACAATTCTCTGGACTCTCTAGATCAATAATTATCAGAAAAAGTTGAACAACTTCATTTGGATGGCTATAATAGGGTCACTTCACAATGTAGCCATGACCTAGTGTCCCCAAAAGCTTATATCTCTTCAATGAATGCTCAGATCTTCTTAAAAACAAGTCAGAACATGTGCCATATGACTCCAAACAATCATGAAAAATTTCAGACAGATCGGACAAAATTTGCCTCTATAACAGTTAAAAATGGGAAAATTAAATGAATATAATGGCATATTAAGCCAATAAGTAGTATTTTACTGCCCCCTGCTGTTTAAAATATGAATTATACTTGAGTAGTGTGACAAAATTACTATTTAGACTTTATAAAATTACTATTTTAACATTTACAATCACATTAAGTCAAATTTCATCTATTGAAGTATCACTATTGACAATTCTGTCACATTGACAAATGTGAATCCTGAATGAGACATAGTTCAAATCTCTGTATCTACAACAGAATGTGTGTGTAGTCCTATGTTTCTGAATAAATTCTGAATAATCTGATTAATAGTTTGCAAAGACATGTATGAAATAACATTCAAATATATTTTCATAATGATTTTGTGTGTGTGTGTGTGTGTGTGTGTGTAAGCTTGCATAAAGGAGTTAAAATGGAAAAACTGTCAAAATGAAAGTGGCCAGCAGAGGGCAGTAGAAGACCACTTATTGGCTCATTCTACTTATTAATGAAGTCTTTTAACAGGTGCATTCATATTTAGACACTATAAAATCACTTGTATAACAATTACTATTATAACACAATCATATTTTCTCAGAGTTTATCACTTCATTTGTTCTGACACTTCACATCAATGCTAGCAATGTGGTAAATCATGATAAACTATGGTAAATCATGCTAGAATCACAGTACTCTATGGCAGTGTTGGGAACCCTAATCAAACACACCTGATTCAACTCATCAGCTCATAATCACATAGGTTAATGAGCTGATGAGTTGAATCAGGTGTGATTGATTAGAGAGACAGAGAAAACGGGTCCTTCAGGACAGGTTTGGGAACCACTGCTCTATGGTAAATCATCCTAGAACGTAGTAAATCATACTAGAACTTGGTAAATCATGGTAAATCATGCTAGATTCATGGTAAATCATACTGGAACATGGTAAATCATGAAAAATCACACTAAAATGTGGTATATCATGGTAAATCATGCTAAAACATGGTCTATTCCATCTATGATATCAGTGGTTAAATGCTTGCTACATAAAACGTAATGTCTTTTGATGCTTGTGTGGTTAAAAATCTTAAATGCCTTAACTGCTTGAACACCGCTAAATGCTGCTTGCAGCTTTAATTATTAGGTGTTCAAGCACGAAGTGCTGAAAACCTATTGTATTTGTGCTGATTTTTATTATTAGGTGTTCAAGCACGAAGTGCTGAAAACCTATTGTATTTGTGCTGATTTTTATTATTAGGTGTTCAAGCACGAAGTGCTGAAAACCTATTGTATTTGTGCTGATTTTTATTATTATTATTATTATTATTATTATTATTATTCTGCCGTAAAACGCATCGTGCAGACCAAACCGTAAGTGCTAGAGACTTGAAACTTTGTCAGATGGTAGTACAAAAATCGAGGAGAGGTTATCAAATTATGAGCCCGATTGGCCCATAGGTGGCGCTATAGCAACCAATTGCGCAAAACTGCTCATAACTCCTAGACCGTATGTCGTAGACTCAAGTGTCTTATATCTCTGGAAAGCTGGAAACCTGAAGTAAAAAACGTATATCTCCGATTTCATTTCCGCCATGATAGATTTTCCGCCATTTTGAATTTTGTCGAAAAACTACTTTTGCGAACTAGTCCCTGGTTTTTCGCCCGATCGGAACCAAACCAGTGCCAAAATGTTCTCTGGAGTCTGAATATAAATAATTATCGAAAAAAAGTTGAAATTTTGATTCACGGTCGCTAGGGGGCGCAAAATGAACGTTGTGGGCGGAGCCTATTTTACTAAAATGGCTATAACTCAAGAAGTAAATGAGATAGCTTCACCAAACTCGGTACACATGTGAATAAGTTCATTCTGAGGTCACAGTAAAAAAATCGCGACGATTGGGCACTAGGTGGCGCTATAACATTAAAAAAACATAAATAGGGCTGTGACCACCTGACCATTGGTCCGATTGACTTGAAAATTGGTATGCAGTGTCTTGGTCCAAGGCCCCATGTATGTATAAAAGGACATTGGCGTATCTCAAAAAACATGGCCGCCATCGGCCAATGAAGTTTGAGCACCTGTGAGACGAGGTTAACGGAGGCCGATCGGAACGAAACTCGATGGGCATGTTCGACTCATGGCCCAAGAGGTCTGTAAGAGTTTTGAAAGAAATCGGCCACTAGTTGGCGCTAACAAGTTTTACGGCTCTGTAATCACGTGGTGTGGCACACATCCCCACAAAATGCATATCATTTGATAGATCTCCTCATGCTGAACAACTTTGCCTCTAGAACCATTGCTGTCAATCAAATCGTTCATTAAATATTCACAAATATGTTTAAAACCTACTTTTGCGAACTAGTCCTAGGATTTTCGCCCGATCGGAACCAGACCAGTCTAGGACAATTCTCTGGACTCTCTAGATCAATAATTATCAAAAAAAAGTTGAAATTTGGCATTTGGTTGGCTATAACAGGGTCATTTATAAAATGGGCGTGGCAAAATATAGTCAAAAGCCTATAAATCCTATACGAAAACTCAGAACTTCACAAAAATTGGTGAGCATATGTGACATAACATCCTTAAAAAGCATGCCAAATTTTATGGAGATCGGACCATAGGTGGCGCTATAACTGTTAAAAAGCTTTGAAACAATGTATTTCCTATGGTAAATTGCCTGTATTTGCTGTAAATGGTGTTTTGCATTTATTATCATGTAATGTTCATATCATAATGTTCAAAACCAGTGCAGTACAATTCTCTGGACTCTCTAGATCAATAATTATCAGAAAAAGTTGAACAACTTCATTTGGATGGCTATAATAGGGTCACTTCACAATGTAGCCATGACCTAGTGTCCCCAAAAGCTTATATCTCTTCAATGAATGCTCAGATCTTCTTAAAAACAAGTCAGAACATGTGCCATATGACTCCAAACAATCATGAAAAATTTCAGACAGATCGGACAAAATTTGCCTCTATAACAGTTAAAAATGGGAAAATTAAATGAATATAATGGCATATTAAGCCAATAAGTAGTATTTTACTGCCCCCTGCTGTTTAAAATATGAATTATACTTGAGTAGTGTGACAAAATTACTATTTAGACTTTATAAAATTACTATTTTAACATTTACAATCACATTAAGTCAAATTTCATCTATTGAAGTATCACTATTGACAATTCTGTCACATTGACAAATGTGAATCCTGAATGAGACATAGTTCAAATCTCTGTATCTACAACAGAATGTGTGTGTAGTCCTATGTTTCTGAATAAATTCTGAATAATCTGATTAATAGTTTGCAAAGACATGTATGAAATAACATTCAAATATATTTTCATAATGATTTTGTGTGTGTGTGTGTGTGTGTGTGTGTGTGTAAGCTTGCATAAAGGAGTTAAAATGGAAAAACTGTCAAAATGAAAGTGGCCTGCAGAGGGCAGTAGAAGACCACTTATTGGCTCATTCTACTTATTAATGAAGTCTTTTAACAGGTGCATTCATATTTAGACACTATAAAATCACTTGTATAACAATTACTATTATAACACAATCATATTTTCTCAGAGTTTATCACTTCATTTGTTCTGACACTTCACATCAATGCTAGCAATGTGGTAAATCATGATAAACTATGGTAAATCATGCTAGAATCACAGTACTCTATGGCAGTGTTGGGAACCCTAATCAAACACACCTGATTCAACTCATCAGCTCATAATCACATAGGTTAATGAGCTGATGAGTTGAATCAGGTGTGATTGATTAGAGAGACAGAGAAAACGGGTCCTTCAGGACAGGTTTGGGAACCACTGCTCTATGGTAAATCATCCTAGAACGTAGTAAATCATACTAGAACTTGGTAAATCATGGTAAATCATGCTAGATTCATGGTAAATCATACTGGAACATGGTAAATCATGAAAAATCACACTAAAATGTGGTATATCATGGTAAATCATGCTAAAACATGGTCTATTCCATCTATGATATCAGTGGTTAAATGCTTGCTACATAAAACGTAATGTCTTTTGATGCTTGTGTGGTTAAAAATCTTAAATGCCTTAACTGCTTGAACACCGCTAAATGCTGCTTGTTATTATTATTATTATTATTATTCTGCCGTAAAACGCATCGTGCAGACCAAACCGTAAGTGCTAGAGACTTGATATTTGGGTTTAAGGTAGCACAGAAATCGAGGAGAGGTTGAGAGAATATGAGCCCGATTGGCCCATAGGTGGCGCTGTAGTAACAAAAACGCGAAACTGCTCATAACTCCTAAACCGTATGTCGTACACTCAAGTGTCTTATATCATTGGAAAGCTGGACTTCTGACTTAAAAAACGTATATCTCCGATTTCATTTCCGGTATGCAAATTTTTCCGCCATTTTGAATTTTGTCGAAAAACTACTTTTGCGAACTAGTCCCTGGTTTTTCGCCCGATCGGAACCAAACCAGTGCAGAAATGTTCTCTGGAGTCTGAATATCAATAATTATCAAAAAAAAGTTGAAATTTTGATTCATGTTCGCTAGGGGGCGCAAAATAAACGCTGTGGGCGGAGCCTATTTTACTAAAATGGTTATAACTCAAGAAGTAATTGAGATAGCTTCACCAAACTCGGTACACATGTGAATGAGTTCATTCTGAGGTCACAGTAAAAAAATCGCGACGATCAAACACTAGGTGGCGCTGTAATGTGAAAAAAACATAAAAAGGGCTCTGACCAGCTGACCGTTAGTCCGATTGACTTGAAAATTGGTAAGCAGTGTCTTGGTCCAAGGCCCCATGTATGTGTATGAGGACATTGGCGTATCTAAAAAAACATGGCCGCCATCGACCAATGAAGTTTGAGCACCAATGAGACGAGGTTAACGGAGGCCGATCGGAACGAAACTCGATGGGCACGTTCGACTTATGGCCCTAGAGGCCTGTAAGAATTTTGAAAGAAATCGGCCACTAGTTGGCGCTAACGAGTTTTACGGCTCTGTAATCACTTGGTGTTGCACACATCCCCACAAAATGCATATCATTTGATAGATCTCCTCATGTTGAACAAATTTGCCTCTAGAACCATTGCTGTCAATCAAACCGTTCATTAAATATTCACGAATATGTTAAAAACCTACTTTTGCGAACTAGTCCCTGGTTTTTCGCCCGATCGGAAACAGACCAGTCTAAGACAATTCTCTGGACTCTCTAGATCAATAATTATCAAAAAAAAGTTGAACTTTACCCTATGGTTCACTATAACAGGGTCATTTAGAAAAGGGGCGTGTCAAAATACACTCAAAAGCCTATAAATCGTAAATAAAAAATCAGAACTTCACAAAAATTGATGAGCATATGTGTCATAACATGGTGAAGAAGCATGCACAGTTTCATGGAGATCGGACCATAAGTGGCGCTATAACTGTTAAAAAGCTTTAAAACCATATATATCTTATGGTAAATTGCCTGTTTAAAACCAGTGCAGTACAATTCTCTGGACTCTCTAGAATAGATCAATAATTGTCAGAAAAGGTATAACTTCTTCATTTGGATGGCTATAATAGGGTGAAAGACCAGCTGTGATGACTATATTAAACAGCTTTGATGACTATAACAGCCAATAAGTGGCATTTTACAATAAGTGGACCTGCTGTCATTTTATCATACTACTCCCTAATATTGTTATATATAATTCATATTTAGACTTTATAAAATCATTATTTTAACATTTACAATCACATTCATGTATTATTCACAATTGTGTCACAGGAAGGCTCAGGCTGAAAACGAACGTTAGGCCACGCCCTCACAGTACAAATTCACTCATAACTCGAAAACGCGAACTCCCTGCGCGCTCAAATTTGGATGGTAAAGTCCTCTATTGGGCCTTGATCGAAATCTATCGTCGCGGGCCTCGGGAGCGCCCCCCCGCGGATCGCTAATTCGAGAGACCCCCGAGTTTGAACGGCTGTAACTCTCGACCTAGACCACCTAGATTCTTGTGCGATAGCTCGTTAGAAAGGGCTCGTCCTCATCTAGCTTCGATTCGAGTTTGGTGCGATTCGGCCAGGGCATTCCCGAGATATAAGCCCCAAAATATATTTATTATTATTATTCTCCGCTAAAACGCATCGTGCAGACCAAACCGTAAGTGCTAGAGACTTGAAACTTTGTCAGATGGTAGTACAAAAATCGAGGAGAGGTTATCAAATTATGAGCCCGATTGGCCCATAGGTGGCGCTATAGCAACCAATTGCGCAAAACTGCTCATAACTCCTAGACCGTATGTCGTAGACTCAAGTGTCTTATATCTCTGGAAAGCTGGAAACCTGAAGTAAAAAACGTATATCTCCGATTTCATTTCCGCCATGATAGATTTTCCGCCATTTTGAATTTTGTCGAAAAACTACTTTTGCGAACTAGTCCCTGGTTTTTCGCCCGATCGGAACCAAACCAGTGCCAAAATGTTCTCTGGAGTCTGAATATCAATAATTATCGAAAAAAAGTTGAAATTTTGATTCACGGTCGCTAGGGGGCGCAAAATGAACGTTGTGGGCGGAGCCTATTTTACTAAAATGGCTATAACTCAAGAAGTAAATGAGATAGCTTCACCAAACTCGGTACACATGTGAATAAGTTCATTCTGAGGTCACAGTAAAAAAATCGCGACGATTGGGCACTAGGTGGCACTATAACATTAAAAAAACTTAAATAGGGCTATGACCACCTGACCGTTGGTCCGATTGACTTGAAAATTGGTATGCAGTGTCTTGGTCCAAGGCCCCATGTATGTATAAAAGGACATTGGCTTATCTCAAAAAACATGGCCGCCATCGGCCAATGAAGTTTGAGCACCTGTGAGACGAGGTTAACGGAGGCCGATCGGAACGAAACTCGATGGGCATGTTCGACTCATGGCCCAAGAGGTCTGTAAGAGTTTTGAAAGAAATCGGCCACTAGTTGGCGCTAACGAGTTTTACGGCTCTGTAATCACGTGGTGTGGCACACATCCCCACAAAATGCATATCATTTGATAGATCTCCTCATGCTGAACAACTTTGCCTCTAGAACCATTGCTGTCAATCAAATCGTTCATTAAATATTCACAAATATGTTTAAAACCTACTTTTGCAAACTAGTCCTAGGATTTTCGCCCGATCGGAACCAGACCAGTCTAGGACAATTCTCTGGACTCTCTAGATCAATAATTATCAAAAAAAGTTGAAATTTGGCATTTGGTTGGCTATAACAGGGTCATTTATAAAATGGGCGTGGCAAAATATAGTCAAAAGCCTATAAATCCTATACGAAAACTCAGAACTTCACAAAAATTGGTGAGCATATGTGACATAACATCCTTAAAAAGCATGCCAAATTTTATGGAGATCGGACCATAGGTGGCGCTATAACTGTTAAAAAGCTTTTAAACAATGTATTTCCTATGGTAAATTGCCTGTATTTGCTGTAAATGGTGTTTTGCATTTATTATCATGTAATGTTCATATCATAATGTTCAAAACCAGTGCAGTACAATTCTCTGGACTCTCTAGATCAATAATTATCAGAAAAAGTTGAACAACTTCATTTGGATGGCTATAATAGGGTCACTTCACAATGTAGCCATGACCTAGTGTCCCCAAAAGCTTATATCTCTTCAATGAATGCTCAGATCTTCTTAAAAACAAGTCAGAACATGTGCCATATGACTCCAAACAATCATGAAAAATTTCAGACAGATCGGACAAGATTTGCCTCTATAACAGTTAAAAATGGGAAAATTAAATGAATATAATGGCATATTAAGCCAATAAGTAGTATTTTACTGCCCCCTGCTGTTTAAAATATGAATTATACTTGAGTAGTGTGACAAAATTACTATTTAGACTTTATAAAATTACTATTTTAACATTTACAATCACATTAAGTCTAATTTCATCTATTGAAGTATCACTATTGACAATTCTGTCACATTGACAAATGTGAATCCTGAATGAGACATAGTTCAAATCTCTGTATCTACAACAGAATGTGTGTGTAGTCCTATGTTTCTGAATAAATTCTGAATAATCTGATTAATAGTTTGCAAAGACATGTATGAAATAACATTCAAATATATTTTCATAATGATTTTGTGTGTGTGTGTGTGTGTGTGTGTGTGTGTGTGTAAGCTTGCATAAAGGAGTTAAAATGGAAAAACTGTCAAAATGAAAGTGGCCAGCAGAGGGCAGTAGAAGACCACTTATTGGCTCATTCTACTTATTAATGAAGTCTTTTAACAGGTGCATTCATATTTAGACACTATAAAATCACTTGTATAACAATTACTATTATAACACAATCATATTTTGTCAGAGTTTATCACTTCATTTGTACTGACACTTCACATCAATGCTAGCAATGTGGTAAATCATGATAAACTATGGTAAATCATGCTAGAATCACGGTACTCTATGGCAGTGTTGGGAACCCTAATCAAACACACCTGATTCAACTCATCAGCTCATAATCACATAGGTTATTGAGCTGATGAGTTGAATCAGGTGTGATTGATTAGAGAGACAGAGAAAACGGGTCCTTCAGGACAGGTTTGGGAACCACTGCTCTATGGTAAATCATCCTAGAACGTAGTAAATCATACTAGAACTTGGTAAATCATGGTAAATCATGCTAGATTCATGGTAAATCATACTGGAACATGGTAAATCATGAAAAATCACACTAAAATGTGGTATATCATGGTAAATCATGCTAAAACATGGTCTATTCCATCTATGATATCAGTGGTTAAATGCTTGCTACATAAAACGTAATGTCTTTTGATGCTTGTGTGGTTAAAAATCTTAAATGCCTTAACTGCTTGAACACCGCTAAATGCTGCTTGCAGCTTTAATTATTATTATTATTCTGCCGTAAAACGCATCGTGCAGACCAAACCGTAAGTGCTAGAGACTTGAAACTTTGTCAGATGGTAGTACAAAAATCGAGGAGAGGTTATCAAATTATGAGCCCGATTGGCCCATAGGTGGTGCTATAGCAACCAATTGCGCAAAACTGCTCATAACTCCTAGACCGTATGTCTTAGACTCAAGTGTCTTATATCTCTGGAAAGCTGGAAACCTGAAGTAAAAAACGTATATCTCCGATTTCATTTCCGCCATGATAGATTTTCCGCCATTTTGAATTTTGTCGAAAAACTACTTTTGCGAACTAGTCCCTGGTTTTTCGCCCGATCGGAACCAAACCAGTGCCAAAATGTTCTCTGGAGTCTGAATATCAATAATTATCGAAAAAAAGTTGAAATTTTGATTCACGGTCGCTAGGGGGCGCAAAATGAACGTTGTGGGCGGAGCCTATTTTACTAAAATGGCTATAACTCAAGAAGTAAATGAGATAGCTTCACCAAACTCGGTACACATGTGAATAAGTTCATTCTGAGGTCACAGTAAAAAAATCGCGACAATTGGGCACTAGGTGGCGCTATAACATTAAAAAAACATAAATAGGGCTATGACCACCTGACCGTTGGTCCGATTGACTTGAAAATTGGTATGCAGTGTCTTGGTCCAAGGCCCCATGTATGTATAAAAGGACATTGGCGTATCTCAAAAAACATGGCCGCCATCGGCCAATGAAGTTTGAGCACCTGTGAGACAAGGTTAACGGAGGCCGATCGGAACGAAACTCGATGGGCATGTTCGACTCATGGGCCAAGAGGTCTGTAAGAGTTTTGAAAGAAATCGGCCACTAGTTGGCGCTAACAAGTTTTACGGCTCTGTAATCACGTGGTGTGGCACACATCCCCACAAAATGCATATCATTTGATAGATCTCCTCATGCTGAACAACTTTGCCTCTAGAACCATTGCTGTCAATCAAATCGTTCATTAAATATTCACAAATATGTTTAAAACCTACTTTTGCGAACTAGTCCTAGGATTTTCGCCCGATCGGAACCAGACCAGTCTAGGACAATTCTCTGGACTCTCTAGATCAATAATTATCAAAAAAAAGTTGAAATTTGGCATTTGGTTGGCTATAACAGGGTCATTTATAAAATGGGCGTGGCAAAATATAGTCAAAAGCCTATAAATCCTATACGAAAACTCAGAACTTCACAAAAATTGGTGAGCATATGTGACATAACATCCTTAAAAAGCATGCCAAATTTTATGGAGATCGGACCATAGGTGGCGCTATAACTGTTAAAAAGCTTTGAAACAATGTATTTCCTATGGTAAATTGCCTGTATTTGCTGTAAATGGTGTTTTGCATTTATTATCATGTAATGTTCATATCATAATGTTCAAAACCAGTGCAGTACAATTCTCTGGACTCTCTAGATCAATAATTATCAGAAAAAGTTGAACAACTTCATTTGGATGGCTATAATAGGGTCACTTCACAATGTAGCCATGACCTAGTGTCCCCAAAAGCTTATATCTCTTCAATGAATGCTCAGATCTTCTTAAAAACAAGTCAGAACATGTGCCATATGACTCCAAACAATCATGAAAAATTTCAGACAGATCGGACAAAATTTGCCTCTATAACAGTTAAAAATGGGAAAATTAAATGAATATAATGGCATATTAAGCCAATAAGTAGTATTTTACTGCCCCCTGCTGTTTAAAATATGAATTATACTTGAGTAGTGTGACAAAATTACTATTTAGACTTTATAAAATTACTATTTTAACATTTACAATCACATTAAGTCAAATTTCATCTATTGAAGTATCACTATTGACAATTCTGTCACATTGACAAATGTGAATCCTGAATGAGACATAGTTCAAATCTCTGTATCTACAACAGAATGTGTGTGTAGTCCTATGTTTCTGAATAAATTCTGAATAATCTGATTAATAGTTTGCAAAGACATGTATGAAATAACATTCAAATATATTTTCATAATGATTTTGTGTGTGTGTGTGTGTGTGTGTGTGTAAGCTTGCATAAAGGAGTTAAAATGGAAAAACTGTCAAAATGAAAGTGGCCAGCAGAGGGCAGTAGAAGACCACTTATTGGCTCATTCTACTTATTAATGAAGTCTTTTAACAGGTGCATTCATATTTAGACACTATAAAATCACTTGTATAACAATTACTATTATAACACAATCATATTTTCTCAGAGTTTATCACTTCATTTGTTCTGACACTTCACATCAATGCTAGCAATGTGGTAAATCATGATAAACTATGGTAAATCATGCTAGAATCACAGTACTCTATGGCAGTGTTGGGAACCCTAATCAAACACACCTGATTCAACTCATCAGCTCATAATCACATAGGTTAATGAGCTGATGAGTTGAATCAGGTGTGATTGATTAGAGAGACAGAGAAAACGGGTCCTTCAGGACAGGTTTGGGAACCACTGCTCTATGGTAAATCATCCTAGAACGTAGTAAATCATACTAGAACTTGGTAAATCATGGTAAATCATGCTAGATTCATGGTAAATCATACTGGAACATGGTAAATCATGAAAAATCACACTAAAATGTGGTATATCATGGTAAATCATGCTAAAACATGGTCTATTCCATCTATGATATCAGTGGTTAAATGCTTGCTACATAAAACGTAATGTCTTTTGATGCTTGTGTGGTTAAAAATCTTAAATGCCTTAACTGCTTGAACACCGCTAAATGCTGCTTGCAGCTTTAATTATTAGGTGTTCAAGCACGAAGTGCTGAAAACCTATTGTATTTGTGCTGATTTTTATTATTAGGTGTTCAAGCACGAAGTGCTGAAAACCTATTGTATTTGTGCTGATTTTTATTATTAGGTGTTCAAGCACGAAGTGCTGAAAACCTATTGTATTTGTGCTGATTTTTATTATTATTATTATTATTATTATTATTATTATTCTGCCGTAAAACGCATCGTGCAGACCAAACCGTAAGTGCTAGAGACTTGAAACTTTGTCAGATGGTAGTACAAAAATCGAGGAGAGGTTATCAAATTATGAGCCCGATTGGCCCATAGGTGGCGCTATAGCAACCAATTGCGCAAAACTGCTCATAACTCCTAGACCGTATGTCGTAGACTCAAGTGTCTTATATCTCTGGAAAGCTGGAAACCTGAAGTAAAAAACGTATATCTCCGATTTCATTTCCGCCATGATAGATTTTCCGCCATTTTGAATTTTGTCGAAAAACTACTTTTGCGAACTAGTCCCTGGTTTTTCGCCCGATCGGAACCAAACCAGTGCCAAAATGTTCTCTGGAGTCTGAATATAAATAATTATCGAAAAAAAGTTGAAATTTTGATTCACGGTCGCTAGGGGGCGCAAAATGAACGTTGTGGGCGGAGCCTATTTTACTAAAATGGCTATAACTCAAGAAGTAAATGAGATAGCTTCACCAAACTCGGTACACATGTGAATAAGTTCATTCTGAGGTCACAGTAAAAAAATCGCGACGATTGGGCACTAGGTGGCGCTATAACATTAAAAAAACATAAATAGGGCTGTGACCACCTGACCATTGGTCCGATTGACTTGAAAATTGGTATGCAGTGTCTTGGTCCAAGGCCCCATGTATGTATAAAAGGACATTGGCGTATCTCAAAAAACATGGCCGCCATCGGCCAATGAAGTTTGAGCACCTGTGAGACGAGGTTAACGGAGGCCGATCGGAACGAAACTCGATGGGCATGTTCGACTCATGGCCCAAGAGGTCTGTAAGAGTTTTGAAAGAAATCGGCCACTAGTTGGCGCTAACAAGTTTTACGGCTCTGTAATCACGTGGTGTGGCACACATCCCCACAAAATGCATATCATTTGATAGATCTCCTCATGCTGAACAACTTTGCCTCTAGAACCATTGCTGTCAATCAAATCGTTCATTAAATATTCACAAATATGTTTAAAACCTACTTTTGCGAACTAGTCCTAGGATTTTCGCCCGATCGGAACCAGACCAGTCTAGGACAATTCTCTGGACTCTCTAGATCAATAATTATCAAAAAAAAGTTGAAATTTGGCATTTGGTTGGCTATAACAGGGTCATTTATAAAATGGGCGTGGCAAAATATAGTCAAAAGCCTATAAATCCTATACGAAAACTCAGAACTTCACAAAAATTGGTGAGCATATGTGACATAACATCCTTAAAAAGCATGCCAAATTTTATGGAGATCGGACCATAGGTGGCGCTATAACTGTTAAAAAGCTTTGAAACAATGTATTTCCTATGGTAAATTGCCTGTATTTGCTGTAAATGGTGTTTTGCATTTATTATCATGTAATGTTCATATCATAATGTTCAAAACCAGTGCAGTACAATTCTCTGGACTCTCTAGATCAATAATTATCAGAAAAAGTTGAACAACTTCATTTGGATGGCTATAATAGGGTCACTTCACAATGTAGCCATGACCTAGTGTCCCCAAAAGCTTATATCTCTTCAATGAATGCTCAGATCTTCTTAAAAACAAGTCAGAACATGTGCCATATGACTCCAAACAATCATGAAAAATTTCAGACAGATCGGACAAAATTTGCCTCTATAACAGTTAAAAATGGGAAAATTAAATGAATATAATGGCATATTAAGCCAATAAGTAGTATTTTACTGCCCCCTGCTGTTTAAAATATGAATTATACTTGAGTAGTGTGACAAAATTACTATTTAGACTTTATAAAATTACTATTTTAACATTTACAATCACATTAAGTCAAATTTCATCTATTGAAGTATCACTATTGACAATTCTGTCACATTGACAAATGTGAATCCTGAATGAGACATAGTTCAAATCTCTGTATCTACAACAGAATGTGTGTGTAGTCCTATGTTTCTGAATAAATTCTGAATAATCTGATTAATAGTTTGCAAAGACATGTATGAAATAACATTCAAATATATTTTCATAATGATTTTGTGTGTGTGTGTGTGTGTGTGTGTGTGTGTAAGCTTGCATAAAGGAGTTAAAATGGAAAAACTGTCAAAATGAAAGTGGCCTGCAGAGGGCAGTAGAAGACCACTTATTGGCTCATTCTACTTATTAATGAAGTCTTTTAACAGGTGCATTCATATTTAGACACTATAAAATCACTTGTATAACAATTACTATTATAACACAATCATATTTTCTCAGAGTTTATCACTTCATTTGTTCTGACACTTCACATCAATGCTAGCAATGTGGTAAATCATGATAAACTATGGTAAATCATGCTAGAATCACAGTACTCTATGGCAGTGTTGGGAACCCTAATCAAACACACCTGATTCAACTCATCAGCTCATAATCACATAGGTTAATGAGCTGATGAGTTGAATCAGGTGTGATTGATTAGAGAGACAGAGAAAACGGGTCCTTCAGGACAGGTTTGGGAACCACTGCTCTATGGTAAATCATCCTAGAACGTAGTAAATCATACTAGAACTTGGTAAATCATGGTAAATCATGCTAGATTCATGGTAAATCATACTGGAACATGGTAAATCATGAAAAATCACACTAAAATGTGGTATATCATGGTAAATCATGCTAAAACATGGTCTATTCCATCTATGATATCAGTGGTTAAATGCTTGCTACATAAAACGTAATGTCTTTTGATGCTTGTGTGGTTAAAAATCTTAAATGCCTTAACTGCTTGAACACCGCTAAATGCTGCTTGTTATTATTATTATTATTATTATTCTGCCGTAAAACGCATCGTGCAGACCAAACCGTAAGTGCTAGAGACTTGATATTTGGGTTTAAGGTAGCACAGAAATCGAGGAGAGGTTGAGAGAATATGAGCCCGATTGGCCCATAGGTGGCGCTGTAGTAACAAAAACGCGAAACTGCTCATAACTCCTAAACCGTATGTCGTACACTCAAGTGTCTTATATCATTGGAAAGCTGGACTTCTGACTTAAAAAACGTATATCTCCGATTTCATTTCCGGTATGCAAATTTTTCCGCCATTTTGAATTTTGTCGAAAAACTACTTTTGCGAACTAGTCCCTGGTTTTTCGCCCGATCGGAACCAAACCAGTGCAGAAATGTTCTCTGGAGTCTGAATATCAATAATTATCAAAAAAAAGTTGAAATTTTGATTCATGTTCGCTAGGGGGCGCAAAATAAACGCTGTGGGCGGAGCCTATTTTACTAAAATGGTTATAACTCAAGAAGTAATTGAGATAGCTTCACCAAACTCGGTACACATGTGAATGAGTTCATTCTGAGGTCACAGTAAAAAAATCGCGACGATCAAACACTAGGTGGCGCTGTAATGTGAAAAAAACATAAAAAGGGCTCTGACCAGCTGACCGTTAGTCCGATTGACTTGAAAATTGGTAAGCAGTGTCTTGGTCCAAGGCCCCATGTATGTGTATGAGGACATTGGCGTATCTAAAAAAACATGGCCGCCATCGACCAATGAAGTTTGAGCACCAATGAGACGAGGTTAACGGAGGCCGATCGGAACGAAACTCGATGGGCACGTTCGACTTATGGCCCTAGAGGCCTGTAAGAATTTTGAAAGAAATCGGCCACTAGTTGGCGCTAACGAGTTTTACGGCTCTGTAATCACTTGGTGTTGCACACATCCCCACAAAATGCATATCATTTGATAGATCTCCTCATGTTGAACAAATTTGCCTCTAGAACCATTGCTGTCAATCAAACCGTTCATTAAATATTCACGAATATGTTAAAAACCTACTTTTGCGAACTAGTCCCTGGTTTTTCGCCCGATCGGAAACAGACCAGTCTAAGACAATTCTCTGGACTCTCTAGATCAATAATTATCAAAAAAAAGTTGAACTTTACCCTATGGTTCACTATAACAGGGTCATTTAGAAAAGGGGCGTGTCAAAATACACTCAAAAGCCTATAAATCGTAAATAAAAAATCAGAACTTCACAAAAATTGATGAGCATATGTGTCATAACATGGTGAAGAAGCATGCACAGTTTCATGGAGATCGGACCATAAGTGGCGCTATAACTGTTAAAAAGCTTTAAAACCATATATATCTTATGGTAAATTGCCTGTTTAAAACCAGTGCAGTACAATTCTCTGGACTCTCTAGAATAGATCAATAATTGTCAGAAAAGGTATAACTTCTTCATTTGGATGGCTATAATAGGGTGAAAGACCAGCTGTGATGACTATATTAAACAGCTTTGATGACTATAACAGCCAATAAGTGGCATTTTACAATAAGTGGACCTGCTGTCATTTTATCATACTACTCCCTAATATTGTTATATATAATTCATATTTAGACTTTATAAAATCATTATTTTAACATTTACAATCACATTCATGTATTATTCACAATTGTGTCACAGGAAGGCTCAGGCTGAAAACGAACGTTAGGCCACGCCCTCACAGTACAAATTCACTCATAACTCGAAAACGCGAACTCCCTGCGCGCTCAAATTTGGATGGTAAAGTCCTCTATTGGGCCTTGATCGAAATCTATCGTCGCGGGCCTCGGGAGCGCCCCCCCGCGGATCGCTAATTCGAGAGACCCCCGAGTTTGAACGGCTGTAACTCTCGACCTAGACCACCTAGATTCTTGTGCGATAGCTCGTTAGAAAGGGCTCGTCCTCATCTAGCTTCGATTCGAGTTTGGTGCGATTCGGCCAGGGCATTCCCGAGATATAAGCCCCAAAATATATGCTTTTGAACGGGCATAACTCCCGGCCCCGATCGGCCACCAACACCGGGATGGTCTCGTTCAACAGGGCTCTTCGGACATTATCTAAGTTCTGAGTTTCAGATTTTTTCACTTTCTCGTTCCCGAGATATAAGTGAAAAACCAAATTTCCATTCATTCATTTCAACTCTATATAGGCTGTAATACCACTGTTGTCCACTAGAGGGAGCAGCAGTATTAGACATGTTCAATCTTTTTATCAGCTTTCAGCATTGGCTAACAAACAAATGCTTAAAGCTATTTTTTTAAATTAGTTGTATATTATTACATCACAAAGAAATATGTGAAATGCTTATAGACCATTAAAAGAGATTTCAAAAATAACATATCCCACACGTGTGTGTGTGTGTGTGTGTGTGTGTGTGTGTGTGTGTGTGTGTGTGTGTGTGTGTGTGTACTTGTACAACTATCTTTGTGAGGACCAGTTTGAGTTTTAGACCATTGGAGTGAGGACAAAGAGAGTAAAGTGAGGGCATTTTGGCCGGTCCTCACTTTCTGAGACCCCTTTAAAGGCTTGAGGGTCAAGACTTGGTTTTAGGGATACGGTTATAATTAGGTTAAGGGTAGGTTTAGGGTAAGGGTTCGGGTTAAGCACTTAGTTGTGATGAGTAAGGTTAGGTAAGCGGCTAGAGATTGCATTGTGTCAATGAATGTCCTCATAAAGATAGATGTACAAGAGTGTGTGTGTGTGTGTGTGTGTGTGTGTGTGTGTGTGTGTGTGTGTGTGTGTGTGTGTGTGTGTGTGTGTGTTTGTGTGTGTGTGTGTGTGTAAGCATGCATTATGGAGTTAACATGAAAAAACTGGGTTGCCTTAGTGCAGGATTCTAGTGAAACCAAGTTGTTTAAAATGAAAGTGAGCCAATAAGTGGTCTTCTACTGCCCTCTGCTGGCCATTTTACTTCTTAAAGCTATTTTATTATTATGATGGATTGGTAATATAATCATAGCTGTCAACCCTCCCGTTTTTTCCGGGTTTCTCACGTATTTTAGCTCTTTTCCCGCTGTCTTCCCGTTTTAGTATTTTCCCGTAAAATATCCCGTATTTTTACGCTCTGATTGTGTGAGACGTACAAGCTCCGGCAGATTCGGCTTGTTATTATTATTATTATTATTCCGCCGTAAAACGCATCGTGCAGCCCAAACCGTAAGAGCTGGAGCTTTGAAACTTTGCCAGATGGTAGTACAAAAATCGAGGAGAGGTTATCAAAGTATGAGCCCGATTGGCCCATAGGTGGCGCTATAGCAATCAATTGCGCGTAACTGCTCATAACTCCTAGACCGTAAGTCGTAGACTCAAGTGTCTTATATCATTGGAAAGCTGGATGCCTGTAGGATAAAATGTATATCTCCGATTTTATTTTTGGTATGCAAACTTGTCCGCCATTTTGAATTATGTTAAAAACCTACTTTTGTGAACTAGTCCCTGTTTTTTTGCCCTATTGGAACCAAACCAGTGCAGAAATGTTCTCTGGAGTCTGCTTATCAATAATTATTGAAACAAAGTTGAAATTTCAAATTCCGGTCGCTAGGGGGAGTAAAATTAACGTTTTGGGAGGAGCCAATTTTACTAAAATGGCTATAACTCGAGAAGTAAATGAGATATCTTCACCAAACTTGGTACTCATATTTATGAGTTCAAATCAAGGTCACAGTAAAAAAACTGCGTCGATTGGCCACATGGTGGCGCTATAACATTAAAAAAACATAAAAAGGGGTGTGGCCACCTGACCGTTAGTCCGATTGACTTGAAAATTGGTATGCAGTGTCTTGGTCCAAGGCCCCATGTATGTGTAAAAGGATATTGGCGTATCTCAAAAAACATGGCCGCCATCGACCAATGAAGTTTGAGCACCTATGAGACGAGGTTAACGGAGGCCGATCGGAACGAAACTCGATGGGCATGTTCGACTCATGGCCCTAGAGGCCTGTAAGAATTTTGAAACAAATCGGCCACTAGTTGGCGCTAACAAGTTTTACGGCTCTGTAATCACGTGGTGTTGCACACATCCCCACAAAATGCATATCATTTGATAGATCTCCTCATGTTGAACAACTTTGCCTCTAGAACCATTGTTGTCAATCAAATCGTTCATTAAATATTCACAATTATGTTAAAAACCTAATTTTGCGAACTAGTCCCTGGTTTTTCGCCCGATCGGAACCAAACCAGTATAGGGCAATTCTCTGGACTCTCTAGATCAATAATTATTGATAAAAAGTTGAAATGTTGCATTTGGGTGGCTGTAACAGGGTCATTTAGAAAAGGGGCAGGGTAAAATACGGTCAAAAGCCTATAAATCCTAAACGAAAAGTCAAAACTTCACAGAAATTGAAGAGCATATGTCTCATAACATGGTGAAGAAGCATGCAAAGTTTCATGGAGATCGGACCATAGGTGGCGCTATAACTGTTAAAAAGCTTTAAAACCATAGATTTCCTATGGTAAATTGCCTATATTGGCTGTAAATGGTTTTTTCCATCTATTATGTCAGTGTTTAAATGTATGCTAAATAAAATGTACTGTCTTTTGATGCTTTTGTGCTTAACGGCCTTAAAGGCCTTACCTGCTTGAACACCGCTAAATGCTGCTTGCAGCTTTAATTATTATTAGGTGTTCAAGCACGAAGTGCTGAAAACCTATTGTATTTGTGCTGATTTTTAGGTGTTCAAGCACGAAGTGCTGAAAACCTATTGTATTTGTGCTGATTTTTATTATTATTATTATTATTATTATTATTATTATTCTGCCGTAAAACGCATCGTGCAGACCAAACCGTAAGTGCTAGAGACTTGAAACTTTGTCAGATGGTAGTACAAAAATCGAGGAGAGGTTATCAAATTATGAGCCCGATTGGCCCATAGGTGGCGCTATAGCAACCAATTGCGCAAAACTGCTCATAACTCCTAGACCGTATGTCGTAGACTCAAGTGTCTTATATCTCTGGAAAGCTGGAAACCTGAAGTAAAAAACGTATATCTCCGATTTCATTTCCGCCATGATAGATTTTCCGCCATTTTGAATTTTGTCGAAAAACTACTTTTGCGAACTAGTCCCTGGTTTTTCGCCCGATCGGAACCAAACCAGTGCCAAAATGTTCTCTGGAGTCTGAATATAAATAATTATCGAAAAAAAGTTGAAATTTTGATTCACGGTCGCTAGGGGGCGCAAAATGAACGTTGTGGGCGGAGCCTATTTTACTAAAATGGCTATAACTCAAGAAGTAAATGAGATAGCTTCACCAAACTCGGTACACATGTGAATAAGTTCATTCTGAGGTCACAGTAAAAAAATCGCGACGATTGGGCACTAGGTGGCGCTATAACATTAAAAAAACATAAATAGGGCTGTGACCACCTGACCATTGGTCCGATTGACTTGAAAATTGGTATGCAGTGTCTTGGTCCAAGGCCCCATGTATGTATAAAAGGACATTGGCGTATCTCAAAAAACATGGCCGCCATCGGCCAATGAAGTTTGAGCACCTGTGAGACGAGGTTAACGGAGGCCGATCGGAACGAAACTCGATGGGCATGTTCGACTCATGGCCCAAGAGGTCTGTAAGAGTTTTGAAAGAAATCGGCCACTAGTTGGCGCTAACAAGTTTTACGGCTCTGTAATCACGTGGTGTGGCACACATCCCCACAAAATGCATATCATTTGATAGATCTCCTCATGCTGAACAACTTTGCCTCTAGAACCATTGCTGTCAATCAAATCGTTCATTAAATATTCACAAATATGTTTAAAACCTACTTTTGCGAACTAGTCCTAGGATTTTCGCCCGATCGGAACCAGACCAGTCTAGGACAATTCTCTGGACTCTCTAGATCAATAATTATCAAAAAAAAGTTGAAATTTGGCATTTGGTTGGCTATAACAGGGTCATTTATAAAATGGGCGTGGCAAAATATAGTCAAAAGCCTATAAATCCTATACGAAAACTCAGAACTTCACAAAAATTGGTGAGCATATGTGACATAACATCCTTAAAAAGCATGCCAAATTTTATGGAGATCGGACCATAGGTGGCGCTATAACTGTTAAAAAGCTTTGAAACAATGTATTTCCTATGGTAAATTGCCTGTATTTGCTGTAAATGGTGTTTTGCATTTATTATCATGTAATGTTCATATCATAATGTTCAAAACCAGTGCAGTACAATTCTCTGGACTCTCTAGATCAATAATTATCAGAAAAAGTTGAACAACTTCATTTGGATGGCTATAATAGGGTCACTTCACAATGTAGCCATGACCTAGTGTCCCCAAAAGCTTATATCTCTTCAATGAATGCTCAGATCTTCTTAAAAACAAGTCAGAACATGTGCCATATGACTCCAAACAATCATGAAAAATTTCAGACAGATCGGACAAAATTTGCCTCTATAACAGTTAAAAATGGGAAAATTAAATGAATATAATGGCATATTAAGCCAATAAGTAGTATTTTACTGCCCCCTGCTGTTTAAAATATGAATTATACTTGAGTAGTGTGACAAAATTACTATTTAGACTTTATAAAATTACTATTTTAACATTTACAATCACATTAAGTCAAATTTCATCTATTGAAGTATCACTATTGACAATTCTGTCACATTGACAAATGTGAATCCTGAATGAGACATAGTTCAAATCTCTGTATCTACAACAGAATGTGTGTGTAGTCCTATGTTTCTGAATAAATTCTGAATAATCTGATTAATAGTTTGCAAAGACATGTATGAAATAACATTCAAATATATTTTCATAATGATTTTGTGTGTGTGTGTGTGTGTGTGTGTGTGTGTAAGCTTGCATAAAGGAGTTAAAATGGAAAAACTGTCAAAATGAAAGTGGCCTGCAGAGGGCAGTAGAAGACCACTTATTGGCTCATTCTACTTATTAATGAAGTCTTTTAACAGGTGCATTCATATTTAGACACTATAAAATCACTTGTATAACAATTACTATTATAACACAATCATATTTTCTCAGAGTTTATCACTTCATTTGTTCTGACACTTCACATCAATGCTAGCAATGTGGTAAATCATGATAAACTATGGTAAATCATGCTAGAATCACAGTACTCTATGGCAGTGTTGGGAACCCTAATCAAACACACCTGATTCAACTCATCAGCTCATAATCACATAGGTTAATGAGCTGATGAGTTGAATCAGGTGTGATTGATTAGAGAGACAGAGAAAACGGGTCCTTCAGGACAGGTTTGGGAACCACTGCTCTATGGTAAATCATCCTAGAACGTAGTAAATCATACTAGAACTTGGTAAATCATGGTAAATCATGCTAGATTCATGGTAAATCATACTGGAACATGGTAAATCATGAAAAATCACACTAAAATGTGGTATATCATGGTAAATCATGCTAAAACATGGTCTATTCCATCTATGATATCAGTGGTTAAATGCTTGCTACATAAAACGTAATGTCTTTTGATGCTTGTGTGGTTAAAAATCTTAAATGCCTTAACTGCTTGAACACCGCTAAATGCTGCTTGCAGCTTTAATTATTATTATTATTATTATTATTATTATTATTATTCTGCCGTAAAACGCATCGTGCAGACCAAACCGTAAGTGCTAGAGACTTGAAACTTTGTCAGATGGTAGTACAAAAATCGAGGAGAGGTTATCAAATTATGAGCCCGATTGGCCCATAGGTGGCGCTATAGCAACCAATTGCGCAAAACTGCTCATAACTCCTAGACCGTATGTCGTAGACTCAAGTGTCTTATATCTCTGGAAAGCTGGAAACCTGAAGTAAAAAACGTATATCTCCGATTTCATTTCCGCCATGATAGATTTTCCGCCATTTTGAATTTTGTCGAAAAACTACTTTTGCGAACTAGTCC
>JAPDVR010000086.1:40000-50158 GCA_026230005.1 Gila orcuttii | reverse complement strand
TGTCGGCCGCTGAGAAGATCTCCCACACCTGCTCCAGTAACACACACACACACACACACTCTTACGCTGTCGGCCGCTGAGAAGATCTCCCACACCTGCTCCAGTAACACACACACACACACACACTCTTACGCTGTCGGCCGCTGAGAAGATCTCCCACACCTGCTCCAGTAACACACACACACACACACACACTCTTACGCTGTCGGCCGCTGAGAAGATCTCCCACACCTGCTCCAGTAACACACACACACACACACACACTCTTACGCTGTCGGCCGCTGAGAAGATCTCCCACACCTGCTCCAGTAACACACACACACACACACACTTCTTACGCTGTCGGCCGCTGAGAAGATCTCCCACACCTGCTCCAGTAACACACACACACACACACACACTCTTACGCTGTCGGCCGCTGAGAAGATCTCCCACACCTGCTCCAGTAACACACACACACACACACACTCTTACGCTGTCGGCCGCTGAGAAGATCTCCCACACCTGCTCCAGTAACACACACACACACACACTCTTACGCTGTCGGCCGCTGAGAAGATCTCCCACACCTGCTCCAGTAACACACACACACACACACACTCTTATGCTGTCGGCCGCTGAGAAGATCTCCCACACCTGCTCCAGTAACACACACACACACCACACACTCTCTTACGCTGTCGGCCGCTGAGAAGATCTCCCACACCTGCTCCAGTAACACACACACACACACACACTCTTACGCTGTCGGCCGCTGAGAAGATCTCCCACACCTGCTCCAGTAACACACACACACACACACACTCTTACGCTGTCGGCCGCTGAGAAGATCTCCCACACCTGCTCCAGTAACACACACACACACACACACTCTTACGCTGTCGGCCGCTGAGAAGATCTCCCACACCTGCTCCAGTAACACACACACACACACACACACTCTCTACGCTGTCGGCCGCTGAGAAGATCTCCCACACCTGCTCCAGTAACACACACACACACACACACACTCTTACGCTGTCGGCCGCTGAGAAGATCTCCCACACCTGCTCCAGTAACACACACACACACACACACTCTTACGCTGTCGGCCGCTGAGAAGATCTCCCACACCTGCTCCAGTAACACACACACACACACACACTCTTACGCTGTCGGCCGCTGAGAAGATCTCCCACACCTGCTCCAGTAACACACACACACACACACACACTCTTACGCTGTCGGCCGCTGAGAAGATCTCCCACACCTGCTCCAGTAACACACACACACACACACACACTCTTACGCTGTCGGCCGCTGAGAAGATCTCCCACACCTGCTCCAGTAACACACACACACACACACACTCTTACGCTGTCGGCCGCTGAGAAGATCTCCCACACCTGCTCCAGTAACACACACACACACACACACACGTCTTACGCTGTCGGCCGCTGAGAAGATCTCCCACACCTGCTCCAGTAACACACACACACACACACACTCTTACGCTGTCGGCCGCTGAGAAGATCTCCCACACCTGCTCCAGTAACACACACACACACACACACCTACTCTTACGCTGTCGGCCGCTGAGAAGATCTCCCACACCTGCTCCAGTAACACACACACACACACACACACTCTTACGCTGTCGGCCGCTGAGAAGATCTCCCACACCTGCTCCAGTAACACACACACACACACACACTTCTTACGCTGTCGGCCGCTGAGAAGATCTCCCACACCTGCTCCAGTAACACACACACACACACACTCTTACGCTGTCGGCCGCTGAGAAGATCTCCCACACCTGCTCCAGTAACACACACACACACACACACTCTTACTGCTGTCGGCCGCTGAGAAGATCTCCCACACCTGCTCCAGTAACACACACACACACACACACTCTTACGCTGTCGGCCGCTGAGAAGATCTCCCACACCTGCTCCAGTAACACACACACACACACACACACTCTTACGCTGTCGGCCGCTGAGAAGATCTCCCACACCTGCTCCAGTAACACACACACACACACACTCTTACGCTGTCGGCCGCTGAGAAGATCTCCCACACCTGCTCCAGTAACACACACACACACACACACTCTTACGCTGTCGGCCGCTGAGAAGATCTCCCACACCTGCTCCAGTAACACACACACACACACACACACTCTTATGCTGTCGGCCGCTGAGAAGATCTCCCACACCTGCTCCAGTAACACACACACACACACACACACTCTTACGCTGTCGGCCGCTGAGAAGATCTCCCACACCTGCTCCAGTAACACACACACACACACACTCTTACGCTGTCGGCCGCTGAGAAGATCTCCCACACCTGCTCCAGTAACACACACACACACACACACTCTTACGCTGTCGGCCGCTGAGAAGATCTCCCACACCTGCTCCAGTAACACACACACACACACACACTCTTACGCTGTCGGCCGCTGAGAAGATCTCCCACACCTGCTCCAGTAACACACACACACACACACACTCTTACGCTGTCGGCCGCTGAGAAGATCTCCACACCTGCTCCAGTAACACACACACACACACACACACTCTTACGCTGTCGGCCGCTGAGAAGATCTCCCACACCTGCTCCAGTAACACACACACACACACTCTTACGCTGTCGGCCGCTGAGAAGATCTCCCACACCTGCTCCAGTAACACACACACACACACACACACTCTTACGCTGTCGGCCGCTGAGAAGATCTCCCACACCTGCTCCAGTAACACACACACACACACACTCTTACGCTGTCGGCCGCTGAGAAGATCTCCCACACCTGCTCCAGTAACACACACACACACACACACTCTTATGCTGTCGGCCGCTGAGAAGATCTCCCACACCTGCTCCAGTAACACACACACACACACACACTCTTACGCTGTCGGCCGCTGAGAAGATCTCCCACACCTGCTCCAGTAACACACACACACACACACACTCTCTTACGCTGTCGGCCGCTGAGAAGATCTCCCACACCTGCTCCAGTAACACACACACACACACACACTCTTATGCTGTCGGCCGCTGAGAAGATCTCCCACACCTGCTCCAGTAACACACACACACACACACACTTCTTACGCTGTCGGCCGCTGAGAAGATCTCCCACACCTGCTCCAGTAACACACACACACACACACACACTCTTACGCTGTCGGCCGCTGAGAAGATCTCCCACACCTGCTCCAGTAACACACACACACACACACACTTCTTACGCTGTCGGCCGCTGAGAAGATCTCCCACACCTGCTCCAGTAACACACACACACACACACACTCTTACGCTGTCGGCCGCTGAGAAGATCTCCCACACCTGCTCCAGTAACACACACACACACACACACACTCTTACGCTGTCGGCCGCTGAGAAGATCTCCCACACCTGCTCCAGTAACACACACACACACACACACACTCTTACGCTGTCGGCCGCTGAGAAGATCTCCCACACCTGCTCCAGTAACACACACACACACACACACTCTTACGCTGTCGGCCGCTGAGAAGATCTCCCACACCTGCTCCAGTAACACACACACACACACACACACACTCTTACGCTGTCGGCCGCTGAGAAGATCTCCCACACCTGCTCCAGTAACACACACACACACACACTCTTACGCTGTCGGCCGCTGAGAAGATCTCCCACACCTGCTCCAGTAACACACACACACACACACACACACTCTTACGCTGTCGGCCGCTGAGAAGATCTCCCACACCTGCTCCAGTAACACACACACCACACACACACACTCTTACGCTGTCGGCCGCTGAGAAGATCTCCCACACCTGCTCCAGTAACACACACACACACACACACTCTTACGCTGTCGGCCGCTGAGAAGATCTCCCACACCTGCTCCAGTAACACACACACACACACACACTCTTACTGCTGTCGGCCGCTGAGAAGATCTCCCACACCTGCTCCAGTAACACACACACACACACACACTCTTACGCTGTCGGCCGCTGAGAAGATCTCCCACACCTGCTCCAGTAACACACACACACACACACACTCTTATGCTGTCGGCCGCTGAGAAGATCTCCCACACCTGCTCCAGTAACACACACACACACACACACTCTTACGCTGTCGGCCGCTGAGAAGATCTCCCACACCTGCTCCAGTAACACACACACACACACACACACTCTTACGCTGTCGGCCGCTGAGAAGATCTCCCACACCTGCTCCAGTAACACACACACACACACACACTCTTACGCTGTCGGCCGCTGAGAAGATCTCCCACACCTGCTCCAGTAACACACACACACACACACACTCTTACGCTGTCGGCCGCTGAGAAGATCTCCCACACCTGCTCCAGTAACACACACACACACACACACACCACACTCTTACGCTGTCGGCCGCTGAGAAGATCTCCCACACCTGCTCCAGTAACACACACACACACACACACTCTTACTGCTGTCGGCCGCTGAGAAGATCTCCCACACCTGCTCCAGTAACACACACACACACACACACACACTCTTACGCTGTCGGCCGCTGAGAAGATCTCCCACACCTGCTCCAGTAACACACACACACACACACTCTTACGCTGTCGGCCGCTGAGAAGATCTCCCACACCTGCTCCAGTAACACACACACACACACACACTCTTATGCTGTCGGCCGCTGAGAAGATCTCCCACACCTGCTCCAGTAACACACACACACACACACACTCTTACGCTGTCGGCCGCTGAGAAGATCTCCCACACCTGCTCCAGTAACACACACACACACACACACTCTTACGCTGTCGGCCGCTGAGAAGATCTCCCACACCTGCTCCAGTAACACACACACACACACACTCTTACGCTGTCGGCCGCTGAGAAGATCTCCCACACCTGCTCCAGTAACACACACACACACACACTCTTACGCTGTCGGCCGCTGAGAAGATCTCCCACACCTGCTCCAGTAACACACACACACACACACACACTCTTACGCTGTCGGCCGCTGAGAAGATCTCCCACACCTGCTCCAGTAACACACAACACACACACACACTCTTACGCTGTCGGCCGCTGAGAAGATCTCCCACACCTGCTCCAGTAACACACACACACACACACACTCTTATGCTGTCGGCCGCTGGGAAGATCTCCCACACCTGCTCCAGTAACACACACACACACACTCTTACGCTGTCGGCCGCTGAGAAGATCTCCCACACCTGCTCCAGTAACACACACACACACACACTCTTACGCTGTCGGCCGCTGAGAAGATCTCCCACACCTGCTCCAGTAACACACACACACACACACTCTTATGCTGTCGGCCGCTGAGAAGATCTCCCACACCTGCTCCAGTAACACACACACACACACACACTCTTATGCTGTCGGCCGCTGAGAAGATCTCCCACACCTGCTCCAGTAACACACACACACACACACTCTTACGCTGTCGGCCGCTGAGAAGATCTCCCACACCTGCTCCAGTAACACACACACACACACACTCTTACGCTGTCGGCCGCTGAGAAGATCTCCCACACCTGCTCCAGTAACACACACACACACACACACTCTTACGCTGTCGGCCGCTGAGAAGATCTCCCACACCTGCTCCAGTAACACACACACACACACACACTCTTACGCTGTCGGCCGCTGAGAAGATCTCCCACACCTGCTCCAGTAACACACACACACACACACACTCTTATGCTGTCGGCCGCTGAGAAGATCTCCCACACCTGCTCCAGTAACACACACACACACACACACTCTTATGCTGTCGGCCGCTGAGAAGATCTCCCACACCTGCTCCAGTAACACACACACACACACACACTCTTACGCTGTCGGCCGCTGAGAAGATCTCCCACACCTGCTCCAGTAACACACACACACACACACACTCTTACGCTGTCGGCCGCTGAGAAGATCTCCCACACCTGCTCCAGTAACACACACACACACACACTCTTACGCTGTCGGCCGCTGAGAAGATCTCCCACACCTGCTCCAGTAACACACACACACACACACACTCTTACGCTGTCGGCCGCTGAGAAGATCTCCCACACCTGCTCCAGTAACACACACACACACACACACTCTTACGCTGTCGGCCGCTGAGAAGATCTCCCACACCTGCTCCAGTAACACACACACACACACACACTCTTACGCTGTCGGCCGCTGAGAAGATCTCCCACACCTGCTCCAGTAACACACACACACACACACTCTTACGCTGTCGGCCGCTGAGAAGATCTCCCACACCTGCTCCAGTAACACACACACACACACACTCTTACGCTGTCGGCCGCTGAGAAGATCTCCCACACCTGCTCCAGTAACACACACACACACACACACACTCTTACGCTGTCGGCCGCTGAGAAGATCTCCCACACCTGCTCCAGTAACACACACACACACACACACACTCTTAGCTGTCGGCCGGAGATCTCCACACTGCTCAGTACACACACACACACACTCTTACGCTGTCGGCCGCTGAGAAGATCTCCCACACCTGCTCCAGTAACACACACACACACACTCTCTTACGCTGTCGGCCGCTGAGAAGATCTCCCACACCTGCTCCAGTAACACACACACACACACACACACTCTTACGCTGTCGGCCGCTGAGAAGATCTCCCACACCTGCTCCAGTAACACACACACACACACACACACTCTTACGCTGTCGGCCGCTGAGAAGATCTCCCACACCTGCTCCAGTAACACACACACACACACACACACACTCTTACGCTGTCGGCCGCTGAGAAGATCTCCCACACCTGCTCCAGTAACACACACACACACACACACACTCTTACGCTGTCGGCCGCTGAGAAGATCTCCCACACCTGCTCCAGTAACACACACACACACACACTCTTACGCTGTCGGCCGCTGAGAAGATCTCCCACACCTGCTCCAGTAACACACACACACACACACACACTCTTACGCTGTCGGCCGCTGAGAAGATCTCCCACACCTGCTCCAGTAACACACACACACACACACACACTCTTACGCTGTCGGCCGCTGAGAAGATCTCCCACACCTGCTCCAGTAACACACACACACACACACACACTCTTATGCTGTCGGCCGCTGAGAAGATCTCCCACACCTGCTCCAGTAACACACACACACACACACACACACTCTTACGCTGTCGGCCGCTGAGAAGATCTCCCACACCTGCTCCAGTAACACACACACACACACACACTCTCTTACGCTGTCGGCCGCTGAGAAGATCTCCCACACCTGCTCCAGTAACACACACACACACACTCTTATGCTGTCGGCCGCTGAGAAGATCTCCCACACCTGCTCCAGTAACACACACACACACACACACACTCTTACGCTGTCGGCCGCTGAGAAGATCTCCCACACCTGCTCCAGTAACACACACACACACACACACACTCTTACGCTGTCGGCCGCTGAGAAGATCTCCCACACCTGCTCCAGTAACACACACACACACACACACACACTCTTACGCTGTCGGCCGCTGAGAAGATCTCCCACACCTGCTCCAGTAACACACACACACACACACTCTTATGCTGTCGGCCGCTGAGAAGATCTCCCACACCTGCTCCAGTAACACACACACACACACACACACTCTTACGCTGTCGGCCGCTGAGAAGATCTCCCACACCTGCTCCAGTAACACACACACACACACACACTCTTACGCTGTCGGCCGCTGAGAAGATCTCCCACACCTGCTCCAGTAACACACCACACACACACACTCTTATGCTGTCGGCCGCTGAGAAGATCTCCCACACCTGCTCCAGTAACACACACACACACACACACACTCTTACGCTGTCGGCCGCTGAGAAGATCTCCCACACCTGCTCCAGTAACACACACACACACACACACTCTTACGCTGTCGGCCGCTGAGAAGATCTCCCACACCTGCTCCAGTAACACACACACACACACACACACTCTTACGCTGTCGGCCGCTGAGAAGATCTCCCACACCTGCTCCAGTAACACACACACACACACACTCTTACGCTGTCGGCCGCTGAGAAGATCTCCCACACCTGCTCAGTAACACACACACACACACACACTCTTATGCTGTCGGCCGCTGAGAAGATCTCCCACACCTGCTCCAGTAACACACACACACACACACACACTCTTATGCTGTCGGCCGCTGAGAAGATCTCCCACACCTGCTCCAGTAACACACACACACACACACACTCTTACGCTGTCGGCCGCTGAGAAGATCTCCCACACCTGCTCCAGTAACACACACACACACACACACTCTTACGCTGTCGGCCGCTGAGAAGATCTCCCACACCTGCTCCAGTAACACACACACACACACACACTCTTACGCTGTCGGCCGCTGAGAAGATCTCCCACACCTGCTCCAGTAACACACACACACACACACACTCTTATGCTGTCGGCCGCTGAGAAGATCTCCCACACCTGCTCCAGTAACACACACACACACACACTCTCTTACGCTGTCGGCCGCTGAGAAGATCTCCCACACCTGCTCCAGTAACACACACACACACACACACTCTTACGCTGTCGGCCGCTGAGAAGATCTCCCACACCTGCTCCAGTAACACACACACACACACACACTCTTATGCTGTCGGCCGCTGAGAAGATCTCCCACACCTGCTCCAGTAACACACACACACACACACACACTCTTACGCTGTCGGCCGCTGAGAAGATCTCCCACACCTGCTCCAGTAACACACACACACACACACACTCTTACGCTGTCGGCCGCTGAGAAGATCTCCCACACCTGCTCCAGTAACACACACACACACACACACTCTTACGCTGTCGGCCGCTGAGAAGATCTCCCACACCTGCTCCAGTAACACACACACACACACTCTTACGCTGTCGGCCGCTGAGAAGATCTCCCACACCTGCTCCAGTAACACACACACACACTCTTACGCTGTCGGCCGCTGAGAAGATCTCCCACACCTGCTCCAGTAACACACACACACACACACACTCTTATGCTGTCGGCCGCTGAGAAGATCTCCCACACCTGCTCCAGTAACACACACACACACACACACACACTCTTATGCTGTCGGCCGCTGAGAAGATCTCCCACACCTGCTCCAGTAACACACACACACACACACACACTCTTACGCTGTCGGCCGCTGAGAAGATCTCCCACACCTGCTCCAGTAACACACACACACCACACACACACACTCTTACGCTGTCGGCCGCTGAGAAGATCTCCCACACCTGCTCCAGTAACACACACACACACACACACACTCTTACGCTGTCGGCCGCTGAGAAGATCTCCACACCTGCTCCAGTAACACACACACACACACACACTCTTACGCTGTCGGCCGCTGAGAAGATCTCCCACACCTGCTCCAGTAACACACACACACACACACTCTTATGCTGTCGGCCGCTGAGAAGATCTCCCACACCTGCTCCAGTAACACACACACACACACACACACTCTTACGCTGTCGGCCGCTGAGAAGATCTCCCACACCTGCTCCAGTAACACACACACACACTCTTACGCTGTCGGCCGCTGAGAAGATCTCCCACACCTGCTCCAGTAACACACACACACACACACTCTTACGCTGTCGGCCGCTGAGAAGATCTCCCACACCTGCTCCAGTAACACACACACACACACTCTTACGCTGTCGGCCGCTGAGAAGATCTCCCACACCTGCTCCAGTAACACACACACACACACACACACTCTTACGCTGTCGGCCGCTGAGAAGATCTCCCACACCTGCTCCAGTAACACACACACACACACACTCTTATGCTGTCGGCCGCTGAGAAGATCTCCCACACCTGCTCCAGTAACACACACACACACACACACACTCTTACGCTGTCGGCCGCTGAGAAGATCTCCCACACCTGCTCCAGTAACACACACACACACACACTCTTACGCTGTCGGCCGCTGAGAAGATCTCCCACACCTGCTCCAGTAACACACACACACACACACACACTCTTACGCTGTCGGCCGCTGAGAAGATCTCCCACACCTGCTCCAGTAACACACACACACACACACACGAC
>JAPDVR010000086.1:25000-32500 GCA_026230005.1 Gila orcuttii | reverse complement strand
CCCAGAACCCCCCCCCAGACATCCCAGAACCCCCCAGACATCCCAGAACCCCCCAGACATCCCAGAACCCCCCCAGACATCCCAGAACCCCCCCCCCAGACATCACAGAACCCCCCCCCAGACATCACAGAACCCCCCCCCCCAAAACATCCCAGAACCCCTCACACACACACACCTGAATCCACTGCTGCTGCTTCACGTCGCCTTTGTTCGCCTTCGCCTGAAAGTCTTTGCCTCCATACTTCTGATCCTCACTGATGCACTTGTTGTGGTTCTTGTAATCGTCACCACTGCAGGGACACACACACTCGGTCACGTTCAGCACGCACACGCACACACACGCACTCAAACACACACGGTCACTCTCTCACTCGCACTCACTCCCTCACTCTCACTGACGCTCACTCTCCCTCCCTCCCACTCTCCCTTCCCTCCCTCTCACACACTCTCACTCTCGCTTACTCTCACTCTCTCACTGAAACCCACTCTCCCTCCCTCCCTCCCTCCCTCCCTCCCTCTCACACACTCTCACTCTCGCTTACTCACTGACGCTCACTCTCTCAATGACTCTCACTGAGGGAGGGAGGGAGGGAGGGAGAGTGGGCTTCACTGACGCGCTCACTCTCACTGACGCGCTCACTGACGCGCTCGCTCACTGACTGGCTCTCACTGACGCGCTCACTCACTGACGCGCTCACTCTCACTGACGCTCTCACTCTCACTGACGCTCTCACTCTCACTGACGCTCTCACTCTCGCTCACTCTCTCACTCTCTCTCACTGACGCTCACTCTCTCTCACTGACGCTCACTCTCTCTCACGCGCTCGCTCTCACTGACGCTCTCACTGACGCGCTCACTGACGAGCTCACTGACGAGCTCACTGACGAGCTCACTCTCTCACTGACCCGCACTCTCACTGATGCTATCACTCTCACTCGCTCTCGCTCACTGACGCTCACTCTCTCTCACTGACGCTCACTCTCTCTCACGCGCTCGCTGACGCTCTCACTGACGCTCTCACTGACGCTCTCACTGACGCTCTCACTGACGCGCTCACTGACGAGCTCACTGACGAGCTCACTCTCTCACTGACCCGCACTCTCACTGATGCTATCACTCTCACTCGCTCTCGCTCACTGACGCTCACTCTCTGACGCTCACTCTCTGACGCTCACTCTCTGACGCTCACTCTCTGACGCTCACTCACTGACGCTCTCACTGACGAGCTCACTGACGAGCTCACTGACGAGCTCACTCTCTCACTGACCCGCACTCTCACTGATGCTATCACTCTCACTCGCTCTCGCTCACTGACGCTCACTCACTGACGCTCACTCACTGACGCTCACTCACTGACGCTCACTCACTGACGCTCTCACTGACGAGCTCACTGACGAGCTCACTCTCTCACTGATGCTCTCACTCTCCCTGACGCTCACTCTCTCGCTCACTGACGCTCACTCTCTCGCTCACTGACGCTCACTCTCTCGCTCACTGACGCTCACTCTCTCTCGCTCACTGACGCTCACTCTCTCTCGCTCACTGACGCTCACTCTCTCTCACTGACGCTCACTCTCTCTCACTGATCTCTCACTGACGCTCACTGACGCTCACTCTCTCTCACTGACGCTCACTCGCTCACTCTCTCACTGACGCTCACTCTCTCTCACTGATCTCTCACTGACGCTCTCTCTCTCTCACTGACGCTCTCTCTCACTGACGCGCTCACTCTCACTGACGCGCTCACTCTCACTGACGCGCTCACTCTCACTGACGCGCTCACTCTCTCTCACTGATCTCTCACTGACGCTCACTCTCTCTCACTGATCTCTCACTGACGCTCACTCTCTCTCACTGACGCTCTCTCTCACTGACGCGCTCACTCTCACTGACGCGCTCACTGACACTCTCGCTCTCACTCACTGACGCGCTCACTCTCTCACTGACGCGCTCACTCGCTCTCGCTCACTGACGCTCACTCTTACTGACGCTCTCTCTCGCTCGCTCTCACTCACTGACGCTCTCACTGACGCTCTCTCTCTCTCACTGACGCTCTCTCTCACTGACGCGCTCACTCTCACTGACGCGCTCACTCTCACTGACGCGCTCACTCTCACTGACGCGCTCACTCTCACTGACGCGCTCACTCTCACTGACGCGCTCACTCTCACTGACGCGCTCACTCTCTTTCACTGATCTCTCACTGACGCTCACTCTCTCACTGACGCTCACTCTCTCTCACTGATCTCTCACTGACGCTCACTCTCTCTCACTGACGCTCTCTCTCACTGACGCGCTCACTCTCACTGACGCGCTCACTGACACTCTCGCTCTCACTCACTGACGCGCTCACTCTCTCACTGACGCGCTCACTGACGCGCTCACTCGCTCTCGCTCACTGACGCTCACTCTTACTGACGCTCTCTCTCGCTCGCTCTCACTCACTGACGCTCTCACTGACGCTCTCACTGACGCTCTCACTCACTGACGCGCTCACTCTCTCACTGATGCGCTCACTGACGCGCTCACTCTCACTGACGCGCTCACTGACGCGCTCACTCTCTCACTGATGCGCTCACTGACGCGCTCACTCTCACTGACGCGCTCACTCACTGACGCGCTCACTCTCACTGATGTGCTCACTGACGCGCTCACTCTCACTGACGCGCTCACTCACTGACGCGCTCACTCTCACTGACGCGCTCACTCTCACTGACGCTCTGGCTCGCTCTCTCTCACTGACACTCTCGCTCTCACTCACTGACACTCTCGCTCTCACTCACTGACGCGCTCACTCTCTCACTGACACTCTCACTGACGCGCTCACTCTCACTCTTGCTCGCTCTCTCTCACTGACACTCTCGCTCTCACTCACTCACGCGCTCACTGACGCTCACTCTCTCTCACAGACGCTCACACACTCTCACAGACGCTCACACACTCTCACAGACGCTCACACACTCTCACAGACGCTCACACACTCTCACAGACGCTCACACACTCTCACAGACTCTCACAGACGCTCACACACTCACAGACTCTCACAGACGCTCACACACTCTCACAGACGCTCACACACTCTCACAGACGCTCACACACTCTCACAGACGCTCACAGTCACAGACGCTCACACACTCTCACTGACGCTCACACTCTCACTGACGCTCACACTCTCACTGACGCTCACACTCTCACTGACGCTCACACTCTCACTGACGCTCACACTCTCACTGACGCTCACACTCTCGCTCACTCACTGACGCTCACACTGAAGCTCACACTGACGCTCACTCGCTGACGCTCACTCTCTCGCTGACGCTCACTCTCTCGCTGACGCTCACTCTCTCGCTCACGCTCACTCTCTCGCTGACGCTCACTCTCTCGCTGACGCTCACACTCTCGCTCACACTCTTGCTCACACTCTCGCTCACACTCTCGCTCACACTCTCGCTCACACTCTCGCTCACACTCTCGCTCACACTGACGCTCACACTGACGCTCACTGACGCTCACTCTCTCACTGACGCTCACTCTCTCACTGACGCTCACTCTCTCACTGACGCTCACTCTCTCACTGACGCTCACTCTCTCACTGACGCTCACGCTCTCACTGACGCTCACGCTCACTGACGCTCACGCTCTCGCTGACGCTCACGCTCTCGCTGACGCTCACGCTCTCGCTGACGCTCACGCTCTCGCTGACGCTCACGCTCTCGCTGACGCTCACTCTCTCGCTGACGCTCACGCTCTCGCTGACGCTCACGCTCTCGCTGACGCTCACGCTCTCGCTGACGCTCACTCTCTCGCTGACGCTCACTCTCTCGCTGACGCTCACACTCTCGCTCACACTCTCGCTCACACTCTCGCTCACACTCTCGCTCACACTCTCGCTCACACTCTCGCTCACACTCTCGCTCACACTCTCGCTCACACTCTCGCTCACACTCTCGCTCACACTGACGCTCACACTGACGCTCACTCTCTCACTGACGCTCACTGACGCTCACTCTCTCACTGACGCTCACTCTCTCACTGACGCTCACTCTCTCACTGACGCTCACTCTCTCACTGACGCTCACTCTCTCACTGACGCTCACTCTCTCACTGACGCTCACTCTCTCACTGACGCTCACTCTCTCACTGACGCTCACGCTCTCACTGACGCTCACGCTCACTGACGCTCACGCTCTCACTGACGCTCACGCTCTCACTGACGCTCACGCTCTCACTGACGCTCACGCTCTCACTGACGCTCACGCTCTCACTGACGCTCACGCTCTCACTGACGCTCACGCTCACAATCTCCCTCACAATCTCCCTCACAATCTCCCTCACACTCTCGCTCACACTCTCGCTCACACTCTCGCTCACACTCTCGCTCACACTCTCGCTCACACTCTCGCTCACTCACTGACGCTCACTCTCACACTGACGCTCACTCTCACACTGACGCTCACTCTCACACTGACGCTCACTCTCACACTGACGCTCACTCTTACACTGACGCTCACTCTCACACTGACGCTCACTCTCACACTGACGCTCACACTCTCACTGACGCTCACACTCTCACTGACGCTCACACTCTCACTGACGCTCACACTCTCACTGACGCTCACACTCTCACTGACGCTCACACTCTCACTGACGCTCACACTCTCACTGACGCTCACACTCTCACTGACGCTCACACTCTCACTGACGCTCACACACTCACTGACGCTCACACACTCACTGACGCTCACACTCTCACTGACGCTCACACACTCTCACACTGACGGTCTCACACTCTCACACTGACGGTCTCACACTCTCACACTGACGGTCTCACACTCTCACACTGACGCTCACTCTCTCACTGACGCTCACCCTCTCACTGACGCTCACTCTCTCACAGACGCTGACGCTCACTCATCGACGCTCACCTTCCCTTCCTCCCTCTCACACACTCTCACTTACTCTCACTCTCTCTCACACACACACACAGTGACCCTGACCCACCGGAAGTCGATCCCACAGTCGATGCAGGACAGAACTCGACAGCTGTGGCACTTCAGCAGGTGTTTCTCCACCTGAGCTTTCTTTAGAGACTCTCCGCAGGCGTCGCATGTGAAGAACACCATCCTGAGGAAGAGGAAGATGAAGAACAGCAGCTGATCCTGAGAACAACAAGAGTCACTTACAGTTATTTCACCTGAACAAAAACAGGCAGTTATTCAGCTTAAAGTTAAATATGCAGTGAACCAAAGACAGTCTCAAAAACACTCAATAAATAAATAAAATAATCGCTGGCATTTCTGACGTCACAAACTACCTTGTAACCAATCAGATCAACGTGATAGTAAACGAGTAGATCTCTGAGCTGAGTAAGTGAGTGCGTGGAGGCGGGCTCATTTGCATATTCTTAGAGCCGCATACTAAATGAGGCAAGGGTGTCGAGTTAAGGCTGATTTATACTTCGGCGTCGGACCTACGCCGGAGCCTCTACGCCAGGGGTGTCAAACTCAGTTCCTGGAGGGCCACAGCCCTGCAGAGTTTAGCTTCAACCCTAATTAAACACACCTGATCAGTTAATCAAGTCCTTCAGGCTTATTTGAAAACGGCAGGTGTGAGTGTGTTGAAGCAGGGTTGGAACAAAACTGTGTAGGGCTGTGGCCCTCCAGGAACTGAGTTTGACACCTGTGTTCTACGCTGTAGGCTACAATCAGAGCGCTTGCGATCCGCGTAGAATTTACCCCTTGTTACATTTTTGGTGAGGTGCGCGTCAGGGTACGCGTGCTACACACAGCCTACGACGTTGCTACGGCGTGAGTTCGACGCAGAAGTATAAATTGAACTTCACATTCAAGATATTTTAAGACATGAAGATTTTATTTCAAGAAAGAAACGCTTAAATATGTAATTTTGGTGAATGGGTCAATGGGTTTTTTGAATGGGGTTTTGGTGAAATGGTATAAGGTTTGTGATGAACACAAGCTCACGACACTTTCATGTTTTATTCTATGACATAAAATACATCAGTATTACCCACTCGTGATATTTTGAAGCCGTTTTGTGTCTTGAAAAAGGCGGATGGTAACAAGAGGCTAAATGGGACTACAGAGGCTGTCGAGGAGATTAAACATCAGCCGAACAAGCAAACGCACTCAGTCCGCTTTTACAACCTCTTTAAGCTTATAATCCTCCTCTTATACACTAATATAACTCAAACTTTCTGGGAAAACGTGTTTAGATAAAAAAACGAAGTTGTCGGAAACTTAGTGATGGTGACGTTCAGGGTGGGAAATTAGCACCCGCCACCAGCCAATGGCGGGTTCTTTTTCAAAGTGGCGGGTGACTTTGCCTTGTATACCAGCCACAGTGGCGGGTACATTGTTAAACATATTTTTATTGGTTACTACTTAAAACATTCCTTGTAACGGATTGGACAGTTTTTGTCAAAGAATGCTGTTGCTAAGTAACAATAATGCACTTTTGTCGAGTAACTAATTTGATTGGTTTTCAGCGCTGTGCGTCACGGACACAGCGCACGGACACGGCTCTGAACGGACCGTGACACATATAGCTGAGCTGAGGTACAGACGAAAGGAAAATTAAAAAAATGTGGCGACATATTCCCGGTGTTAAGAGGCCCGCCGCGGAGTCAGCAGTAGCTATGAATGTACAAACTGTTGAGGACGAAGTAAATAAAAAGAGAAGGTACTTTTCGAACAAGTGGCGCATTGATGACGAAGGGAAAACGAGGGAATGGTTAGCCTGCCCTATACCTTCCCGTCGAACAGTCCATGCACTGTAAGTTACTGTCGAACCTATGCGTCGTCCGAAAATGCAAACAATTTGTTCGTTAGAGGAACAATTAACCTTAAAATAGAGTCAATAAAAGAGCACGAGTCATCCAAGTCTCATATCAAGTGCACTGCCATACAGCTGGCGAAGACGGGACCCCAGGAGCAAAGTGTGGCAATAAAGGCTAAGTTAGCTATCTGCTCTATGCAATCCGCACAGTTGGACCGAATGAGAATTCTATTCAGAAACGTCCATGCGATCGGCAAAAAGGGCAGACCTTTTCGGGACTACGTTTGGATGGATGTGCAAGTACGTTAAGTAAATTACTAACTTGAAGTTGTGTTTTGTGATGGCTAGATAGCTATCATTTTTTTAGTTTAGCGATAGTTTTAGCAGCCGCGAGGATAGGAGCTGATACCGTGGGTGCTCCGGAGTTCGATTACGTGTCTGTTAAACTTTTCATCTCCAATCCTATCTATATTTGTGAGAAGTGGTGCTGTCCTGAGTTGAAAGATAGCCTACTTTACGGCTTTATTATCGAGTTAACCCTCTGGGGTCGGCAAACGCGCTGGCGCGTTTTGCTGGATTTTTTTCAAATAGCAGCAAAATACACTTAGATACTCCATCATTTATGGTCATACAGACTTAACTAATATCAAAAAAATAAACATGCATAAAATTCTCTCTAAAATACAAACATGTACATACATGTT
>JAPDVR010000086.1:0-20000 GCA_026230005.1 Gila orcuttii | reverse complement strand
TTTAAAGAAATATGGAAATATTAATATTATATGTCGCGCTCACAGTCTGTCCTGAACGCTTCGCTCCTCAGATCTCTGTTCCAGAACTCGCCGGCGCAGAAGAACGATGTTTTCCATCTGGCCATTCAGGACGTGGGCGGCATCGGGCAGGTTCTGGACTATATGTACACATCACATCTGGAGCTCAACCAGGACAACGTGCACACGCTGATGGAGATCGGACAGAGCCTGCAGGTCTCACACACACACACACTTCAAAACAAATTTTGGTTCCCAGAATATTTTCAGAACGTTCCCAAAACATGCATTTTTAAAGTTTGTTTTTGGTTAAAAAAGGAACATTTCCTTTACAGAAATAGAACATTCTTTTTAGGTTTGCAGGAATGTTTCCAAACATTCATGTAACGTTTCCCACAAACATTCATGTAACGTTTCCCCCAAACATTCATGTAACGTTTCCCCCAAACATTCATGTAACGTTTCCCCCAAACATTCATGTAACGTTTCCCCCAAACATTCATGTAACGTTTCTCCAAACATTCATGTAACGTTTCCGGCAAACATTCATGTAACGTTCCCCAAACATTCATGTAACGTTTCCCAAACATTCGTGTAACGTTTCTCCAAACATTCATGTAACGTTCTCCAAACATTCATGTAACGTTTCCGGCAAACATTCATGTAACGTTCCCCCCAAACATTCATGTAACGTTCTCCAAACATTCATGTAACGTTTCCGGCAAACATTCATGTAACGTTCCCCAAACATTTAGGTAACGTTTCCCAAACATTCATGTAACGTTTCCCAAACATTCGTGTAACGTTTCTCCAAACATTCATGTAACGTTCCCCAAACATTTAGGTAACGTTTCCCAAACATTCATGTAACGTTTCCGCCAAACATTCATGTAACGTTTCCCAAACATTCATGTAACGTTTCTCCAAACATTCATGTAACGTTTCTCCAAACATTCATGTAACGTTTCTCCAAACATTCATGTAACGTTCCCCAAACATTCATGTAACGTTTCTCCAAAACATTCATGTAACGTTTCTCCAAACATTCATGTAACGTTCCCCAAACATTTAGGTAACGTTTCCCAAACATTCATGTAACGTTTCTCCAAACATTTATGTAACGCTCGCCAAACATTTCGGTAACGTTTCCCTAACTTTCATGTAACGTTCCCCAAACTTTCAGGACACAGTCTGTCCTGTATAAAGCGCTGTAGAAATAACTTTAGAAGGCGGATGGTGAATTGCTGATCTGCTTGTGGTGCAGGTGTTGAACATCCTGAACATGTGTCATGCGTTCCTGAAGCCGTGTGTGCAGAGCGACGTGTCCTTCCCTCTGGCTGATCAGGACTGCCCGTTGGGAAGCTCTCCTCCATCCGAAGCTCCTCCTCCTCCCGCAGACGAGCAGAAGAAGCTTCGAGAGATGAGCCGCCAGCCGCCGCACGGCTACAAGCTCAGGAACTTCTACACCAGACAGTATCTCAAGCAGAGCGGAGGCTTCCCGCCGGAGGAGCCGCTACACACCAGCGTGAGCTCGTCACACGCAGACCCTGAGGCCACGCCCAGCTCAGAGACCACACCCCCCAATCCCGAGGCCACGCCCACACACGTCCTGCGCCCTAAGAAAGACGTTTACCTGAAGAAGTTCAACTATCTTCGCTCGCACGTCAGTCCGGAGGAAGAGGAAGGCGAGCGCTGCCCTGGAGCCGGTGCGCCGTGTGACCGGCCGGGGGCGACCTCTGACCTCTCCGTGACCTCTGACCCAGCAGAAGCGTCCGAGCTGAAAACCACACCTGCTGCAGAGCCTGATGATGCGGAGTCGAGGGGTCACGACGAGAGGTCAGAGGTCAGCAGCAGCAGTAATAATAAGTATTGCTGTGAGATTTGTGGAAAGACGTTTAAACATCCCAGCAACCTCGAGCTGCACAAACGCTCACACACAGGTGAGAGACACACACACACACACTCTCTCACACACACACACACAAGTGAGAGACACACGCACTCTCTCTCACACACACACAAGTGAGAGACACTCTCACACACACACTTTCACACTCTCACTCTCACACACACACACATACACACTCTCACTCGTGTCTGTTGTGACGTCTCTCTCTGCAGGTGAGAAACCGTTTCAGTGTAACGTGTGCGGTAAAGGATTCTCACAGGTACGGTTCAGACTCCTTGATCTAAATTAGATTTTTCTGGTTAAAAAAAAAATTTATTTAAAAAAAAAATCCAGGTTTGCTGTGCTTGTTCGTAGGGCTGCACGATTTGGAACAAAATAATTTTATTCCTAAATAAAAAATATAAAAAGTACTTAATGAAAACATAAGTATTATTGCAGTACTTTTCTGGAAAATAAAATGGAGTACTTAAGAAAAACAACAATAATAAAAACTCTTAAATTACACTAATGTATATGGATGTCATAATTTTTTCACTTTCAAACATTAATCAAACTTTTAAATTGACGGATAACTGCAGGGAGCAACATGAAATCAAGTCACCATGAAATCAAAATGGAGAATTATTATTTTTATGTAATACTGCAGTGTTTAATCTAAATGATTTATCAGTGCACATCATTATTGATTTAAATGCATGTTACCCATAATCTTGAATCAGAATAACTTCATAGGAATGATTTTAAAGCGTCTCTTTTGTTGATCAGTGCGTCTCATCAGAAGTTTGTGCACATTATGCATGTTAAAGTGACTCAAACTCAGATGGTTTTATTAATGGTGCGTTTGCTCACGTCGTTCCTGTCGGTGTGTTTTCAGGCAGGAAACCTGCAGACGCATTTACGCCGGCACTCGGGAGAGAAACCGTACATCTGTGAGCTCTGTGGGAAGAGGTGTGTGTTCTTCATGTACATCAACAGGAAGGAAAGGCTGAAACACACACAAACGTTTGCAGGTTTTAGAACATTGGTTTTGTGTTTCATGCACCTCTTAGAAACGAGGCGTGTGTTTCTGTGTGATTTTGTGTGATACACAGTTTTATTACTACAGACAAATCCAGTGTTCTGAGATTTGGGTCTGTTTTTCTAGACATTTGCAGACTGGTGGAAAGAAAACATCCAAAATACACATTTTATTGCACTTTATATATTTGCGTCTGTAGATTTCAATTACGATACATATCTTTAAAAGTTTTTTTCTCCACTTTAGTAACAGTTATATACACCAAAACTTACAGTTTTATTCATATCTATATTCTGAAGGATTTTGCTGAGGGGTTTGTGCATATATCATTCACACAGATTTATATAACATTTTATTCCTAAAAACATGGTAAAAATGTGTTTTTTTCAGCTGTTGACAGTATTTTCTGATTTATGGAGTGATAAAAAGAGAAATCCAAAATCCCTTCTATAAAAATCTTCAACTCTAATGTGTCAACAAAATCAAACAAGAAATTTGAACCTGGCTTTATCCAATGTTCAGATTAATGTGCTGGAAATATATGCAAATTAGTGCATATTTCATGAGACAATGTCTCATATGCATGAGTGTTTAAATCACTGCAAAACATTCAGAGCAACGAGAAACTCTGGAGCTTCTTTAATCTTTCAACAAAAATGTCTATTTCGCTAGACATTTGCAGACTGGCGGAAAGAAAACATCCAAAATACACATTTTATTGCACTTTATCTATTTGCGCCTGTAGATTTCAATTACGATACATATCTTTAAAAGTTTTTTTCTCCACTTCAGCAGCACTTATAAACACCAGAACTTACAGTTTTATTTATATCTATATTCTGAAGGTTTTTACAGAAGGGTTTATTTACACTTATTTATAGAACAATTTATTCCTAAAACATAGTGAAAAAGTCTTTTTTTCTGGCTGTTGACAGTATTTTCTGATTTATGTGATAAAAAAAAGTAATAAAAAGAGAAATAAAAAATCCCTTCTATAAAAACCTTCAACTCTAATGTGTTAACAAAATCAAACAATAATTTTGAACCTGGCTTTATCCAATGTTCAGATTAATGTTCTGGAAATATATGCAAATGAGTGCATATTTATTAATTGATTAACGGCTCAATCACTCACTGTGTTCAGTTTTGCGGCGTCAGGCGATGTTCAGCGACACATCATCATCCACTCGGGAGCCCGACCACACCTGTGTGACATCTGTGGACGAGGTGTGTGTGTGTGTGTGTGTGTGTGTGTGTGTGTGTGAGAGAGAGAGAGTGTTGAACGACTGATCTCATCCTCACATGAGTTTCTGTGTCGACAGGCTTCAGTAACTTCAGCAATCTGAAAGAGCACAAGAAAACTCACAGCACAGAGAAGGAGTTCACCTGTGAACAGTGCGGGAAATCCTTCAACATGCAGAGAAAACTCTTCAAACACAAACTCAGACACAGCGGAGACAAACCCTACTGCTGCCAAACCTGCGGTAACACACACACACACACACGCTCTCACTTGCACGCACACACACTCACTCGCACACTCACACACTCACTCACTCACTCACTCACTCGCACACACACACTCTGCCTGTTTGTTGCTGTAAAGCTGCTTTGAAACAGAACTAAAACTGCGTGTGTGTGTGCGCGTACGTGTGTGTTTCAGGGAAGTGTTTCGCCGGCTCCGGGGATCTCCAGCGTCACATGCGTTCTCACACCGGTGAGCGTCCGTACGCCTGCGACTCGTGCGGGAAGAGCTTCACACGCACCGCAGTTCTGCGCAGACACCGAAGCTCACACTCGTGTGTGTCTCACTGCAGGCCTGAAGACTCTTCTTCATCATCATCATCATCATCACCAGTGTGTGTCTCTCACTGCAGGCCCGGAGACTCTTCATCATCAGTCTCTCACTGCAGACCTTCATCATCATCATCATCAGCTGGAGTCTCAGCTCCGGCCCGACCCGCAGCTTCATCTTCATCAGCGGTGTGTGTGTCTCACACTGAGGGCCTGTGCAGCAGCGGTGCACTCTGGGGACGAGCCATGAAGACCCTGCAGAGCGACACAGAGACATGAGCTTCTGCGCTGTGAAACACTACTCACAAATACAGCAGAAATACGAGTGAGAGTGAGAGTGAGTGAGTGAGTTCATTTCAGTGTGTGTTCATGTTATTAAACCTGCTTTACTGCTGATCGGTAAGTCAGACTCATACTGGATACCAGTCAGAAGTTTGGAATAATCAAGATGTTTTAATGTTTCTGAAAGAGTAATTTCTGCTCACCAAAAATACACTAAAAACAGTGAAATATTATTCTAATGTAAATCATCTGTTTTCTATGTGAATATATAGTAAAGTGTAAAAAAAGTATAGTATAGTAAAAAAAAATTCAGCATCATTACTCCAGTCTTCAGTGTCACATGATCCTTCAGAAATCAGTATATGATGATTTGATATTCAAGAAACATTAATTATTATTCATCAATGTTGAAAACAGTTGTGCTGCTTCATATTGTATTTTTCAGGATTCTTTGATGAATATAAAGTTCAAAAGAGCAGCATTTATTTGAAATAGAATATTTTGTAACAATATAAATGTCTTTACTGTCTCTTTTGATCAGTTTAAAGCATCCTTGATGAATAAAAATATTATTTTATTTTACTGACCACAAACTTTTTTTTTTAAACAGTTTAAGTAATTGTTTTCAGACCGTACTGAAGGTTCAGTTTTGATTTATAGTTATAATAATTATTGCTGCTCACCTGAATGTCTCAGATTGACTCGTTCGGCAGGAGTTTAAATCACTGCAAAACATTCAGAGAAACTCAAACCTTTCATCAAAATCTGCTGTAACTTTTACTCTCAAACGAGTGTTTTCAGCTGACACTGGACGACTGATCAGGAACACACACACACACACACTGACAACACACACTCTCACACACACACACTTCATCTGCAGAGTTTTTAAGACCAAATCACTTTAAAAATTGCCCATATTTTACACATTTAGGATATTTAAACATATTACGAAATTAAATTTGTTAAAGCTGAACACGCAGTTATGAAAATCACTACAGATATAAACATGACTTGAGAAATGTATCAATATAGTATGAAAGCACATTTCAATATAAGGCAAAAAATAGTGCTTTGGTAAACCATAATTATGACATTAAACAGTCGAAATTATGACATTAAAAAAAATCTAAATTATAAAAAAACCAACATTATAAAGTCAAAAAAGTCGAACTTCACTTACCAAGTAATATTATGACATACTAACTCATAATAAAGAAATCGAAAAGTTGAAATTATGACAGTCACGTCATAATTGACTTGTCATAATTATGATTTACAAAAGTATGTTTGTATATTTGTCAGAGATGAGCTTCTACAGGACCGTCGCTGATAAATCTGTAACACACATCAACGTTCAAAACGAGTGTGTTCTGCCCTTTATCTCAAACGCCTTGCTTATGTCAGATAACCCAAACACAACAGACACAGGGATTGTTCCCAGGTTTACTGATGCCCAAGGAATAACGCAACACGAAAGTGCCTTCAAAACAACTTAAATAAAGGCGCAACAGTAGTCATCATAGATATTATGATGTCTATGGTAGTCATGACCGCATGCTCTTCTTCGCTGCTGGGCTCACACTGTGATGTCATCATATAAGGACTTTAACAATATTATATGCAATACCCAACTTTAAACAGAGGAGGTCACTTTACTACAACTTTTATATTGAATAAATGCAGAATGTTCTTATAGAACAGCACAGAGAGTTTGATCTGATCATATCACACACTCACTGAAGACACAACAGACGGTTTGGACTGAGACTGGTTTATTAAATATGATTTCATATGATTGGTGTGGCTCTCCATCATCCGTCGTACCAGTCCAGAAACAGCAGCGAGAACGAACACATGACCAGGAAGAACAGGATCCACACGCGGAAGCCGGCGTTGTTCTTGATGGCCTGAGACACGCGCACACACACGCACGCACACACACACACACACACACACACACGCACACACACACACACACACACACACGAGTTATGAAGAATCATCATCCATATACTGGAAGGACAAATACAGCTGCATTCATGTTTTATTTCTTTATAATTTAATGACAAATGAGTGTGGAAGCCCAAACAAACACGCTTTGGTAAATCATATTTATACTACGTCATAATTTTGAGGCTTAAAAGTGATATGAGATTATTTTGATATAAAAAATCTGTGTCATAATTATGAAATTTTACGTTATAAAGAGTCATTATGACAAGTTGAAACCTTAGGCAGAATTGTGAATTTTTATGTCATAATTTAAACCTCATAATTATGATATTATGTAAATTTTGACTTTTGTCATAATTTCAACTGTCATTATTTCAACATTTTGAGTCTAATAATTTCAACTTAGTATGTCAATTGTGATTTTTTTCTTCCATGATGCAATGAAGTGAAAGCAACAGTATATTTCTTATATTTCCTATAAAAACATGCAAGTGTCCATATTTGTTTAATATTGATGAATATGAGTGTGTGTGTGTGTGTGTGAGTGTGTGTGTGTGTGTGTGTGTGTGTGAGAGTGAGTGAGTGAGTGAGTGTGTGTACATGTGTGAGTGAGAGAGAGAGAGAGTGAGAGATAGAGAGAGTGTGTGTGTGTGTGTGTGTGTGTGTGAGTGAGTGAGTGAGTGAGTGTGTGTACATGTGTGAGTGAGAGAGAGAGAAAGTGAGAGATAGAGAGAGTGTGTGTGTGTGTTCATTGGTTTTTCTTACCTCTCTAATATCTTCATTTCCCTCTTTCACATTCTCTGTTGCACCGACCACCAGTTCATGAATGCTGTCGATCTCAGTCTCCTGTAACACACACACACACACACACACACACACACTGTTAGAAAGACAAAAGGTTTTAAAAGTTAAATGTTTAGGCTGGTCAAAATGATTGCGATGGCCAATATCTGAACATGATGAACTGATCATATATCATTCAAAACAACAAAATAAAGTCAAAGAAACACCAAAACAAAGTTCCTGTAAGACGTGTGCAGTTATTAATAAACCTGTGAGACATGTGCAGTTATTAATAAACCTGTGAGACATGTGCAGTTATTAATAAACACTAGAGGGCCAAAGGTCACAGAGCGAAGCTTTAAAATACAAATATCACATGCATTTGGTTACAATTATGGAAGCTTTGTTAAATCATAATTAATTATATTAAATGGCATAATTAGAATAAATTAAGTGATAACTATGAGATGCAAAGTCGAAATTATGACAAAAAAATAATAATTATGACATAGAAAGTTAAAAATGATGACAAAAGTTAAAGATTTAGACATTTTATCTCATAATTAAGACTTATTATGACATAATTAAGATTTACCGAAGCATAATTTTGTTTTCTTATGTGGAGAAAATGGGCTTCCATAGAAGATGCGTTACTGTACAGTAAATTCTATTTATTCTCTCTATTCTCTTAAACCGCATGAAGTGTGTGTGACGACCTCTGACCTGATGGAGGACTTTCTCAGAGAAGATTTCCTGCAGTCGAGAGATTTCCACAACCTTCCCCTCGATCTGTCTGTAACACACACACACACGCACACACAAACACACGCACACACGGACACACGGACACACACACAAACACACACACGGACGCACAAACACGTGCACACATGCGCAAACACGCACACACGCGCAAACACACGCACATACAAACACACACACACACAGACACACACACGCACGCACCGTGAAATTTACAAACAATTTCTGAGTAAGAATTGTTTTAAAGCCTCAGTGTGTCTCAGTAAGAATTCAATAATTTACAGTCTGACCAATATTTAAATAATTGTGTGTAATGAGTGATGATAATAATGATAATCTCACCGGACTTCATCCAGCAGACTGTTCATCTCACCGACCAGCCTCTGATTCTCCTGCTCGAACTAACACACACACACACAGTGATCACTGCACCGGTGTGATGATGGAGTGTGTGTGTGTGCGTGTGTGTGTGTGTGTTTGTTTGTTTGTGTGTGTGTTGGAGAGTGTGTGTGTGTGTGTTGGAGAGTGTGTGTGTTTGTGTGTGTGTGTGTGTGTTGGAGAGTGTGTAAGTGAGATTGTGTGTGTCTGTGTGTGTGTGTGTGTGTGTGCGCGAGTGTGTGTGTGTGTGTGTGTGTGTGTGTGTGTGTGTACCATCTGTATCTCCTCCGGTGAAAGGTCGTCTTCAACTCTATTCTCCTCCCACAGATCAACATTACTGTCTGAAACTGGTTTATCTGCAACACACACACACACACTTCTCACTTTCTGATGCCACAGACCTTAAATATGATGGACTCCTAATATTTAAACGACAGCTGTATATTTTCATTCATAAAGACCCAATTGTGAGTGAGAGAGAGTGAGTGAGAGAGTGTGTGAGAGTGTTAGAAAGTGTGTGAGAGTGAGTGTGAGAGTGAGTGTGAGAGAAAGTGTGTGAGAGAGTGAGTGAGAGTGTGAGTGAGTGAGTGAGTGAGAGAATGTGACTGTGAGAGAGTGTGTGAAAGTGTGTGAGTGAGTGTGAGAGAGAGTGTGTGTGTGTGAGTGAGTGAGAGTGTGTGAGAGAGTGTGAGAGAGAGTATGTGTGTGTGAGTGAGAGTGTGAGTGAGTGTGAGAGAGAGTGTTTGTGTGTGAGTGAGTGAGAGTGTGAGTGTGTGAGAGAGTGTGTGTGTGAGTGAGTGAGAGAATGTGAGTGTGAGAGAGTGTGTGAAAGTGTGTGAGTGAGTGAGTGTGAGAGAGTGAGAGAGTGAGTGAGAGTGTGAGTGTGTGTGTGTGTGAGTGAGTGAGAGAATGTGAGTGTGAGAGAGTGTGTGAAAGTGTGTGAGTGAGTGTGAGAGAGAGTGTGTGTGTGTGAGTGAGAGTGTGAGTGTGTGAGAGAGTGTGTGAGTGAGTGAGTGTGTGAGAGAGTGTGAGAAAGTGTGTGTGTGAGAGAGTGAGTGCGAGTGTTTGCGAGAGTGTGAAAGAGTGTGTGAGTGAGTGAGTGTGTGAGAGTGTGAGAAAGTGTGTGAGAGTGTGAGAGAGAGTGTGAGAGAGTGAGAGTGACTGCGAGTGTGTGAGAGAGTGAGCGAGAGTGCGAGTGTGTGAGTGTGTGAGAGAGTGACTGCAATGTGTGAGAGAGTGTGTGTGTGTGTGTGTGTGAGTGAGTGTGAGAAAGTGTGTGAGAGTGAGAGTGTGAGTGAGTGAGTGAGTGTGTGTGTGTGTGTGTGTGTGATTGAGTGAGAGAGTGTGAGTGAGTGAGTGAGTGAGTGAGAGTGTGTGTGTGTGTTTGTGTGTGTGTGTCTCACCGCTGTTCTCCTCTCCATCGCTCTGGTGTGTGTTGTTGATCTGCTCTGGTTCTAATCTGGATCTGGAAACGGTTCATGTTCACGTCAGTAATACTCACACTCTCACACATACACACACACACACACACACACACACACACACACACACTCACACACACTCACACACACTCACACACACTCACACACACTCACACACACACACACACTCACACACACTCACACACACTCACACACTCTCTCACACACTCTCACACACTCTCTCACACACTCTCTCTCTCTCACACTCTCTCTCACTTCCTCTCACACACTCTCTCACACACTCTCTCACACACTCTCTCACACCCTCTCTCTCTCTCACACACTCTCTCACACACTCTCTCACACACTCTCTCACACACTCTCTCACACACTCTTACACACTCTCTCACACTCACACACTCACTCACACACACTCTCTCACACCATCTCTCTCTCACTTCCTCTCACACCCTCTCACTCTCTCACACTATCACACACTCTCTCACTCTCCCTCACACTCTCTCTCACTCACTCCCACACACTCTCACTTACTCTCACACCCTCTCACTCTCTTACACTATCACACACTCTCTCACTCTCCCTCACACTCTCTCTCACTCACTCCCACACACTCTCTCACTTACTCTCACTCTCACACTTTCTCACACTCACACACTCACACTCTCTCTCACTCACACTCACTCTTACACACTCTCACACCCTCTCACACACTCACACACACTCACACACACTCTCTCACACTCTCACACGCTCTTACACACTCTCACACACTCTCACACACACACTCTCACTTACTCTCACACACTCACTCTCACACTCTCTCACTTACTCTCACTCTCACACACTAACTCACTCTCTTACTCTCACACACTTTCTCACTTACTCTCACACTCTCTTACACACTCTCTCACTTACTCTCTCTCACACACTCTCACTTACTCTCACTCTCTCACACACTCTCTCACTTACTCTCACTTACTCTCACTCTCTCACACACTCTCTCTCACACCCTCTCACTACACACACTCTCTCACTCTCCCTCACACTCTCTCTCACTCACTCCCACACACTCTCTCACTTACTCTCACTCACACTTTCTCACACTCACACACTCTTTCTCACTCTCACACACTCTCACACCCTCTCACACCCTCTCACACACTCTCACACCCTCTCACACCCTCTCACACACTCTCACACACTCTCACACACTCTCACACACATTCTTACACTCTCACACTCTCACACCCTCTCTCACTTACTTTCACACTCTCTCACACACTCACTCACTCTCTTACACTCTCTCCCACACTCACACTCTCACACACTCTCTCACTTACTCTCACACTCACTCTCTCACACTCTCTCACTTACTCTCACACACTTTCTCACTTACTCTCACACTCTCTCACACACTCTCTCACACACTCTCTCTCACTTACTCTCACTCTCTCACTCTCTCACACTTACTCTCACACTCTCTCACTTACTCTCACTCTCACACACTCTCTCTCACTTACTCACACCCTCTCACTCTCTCACACTATCACACACTCTCTCACTCTCCCTCACGATCTCTCTCACTCACTCCCACACACTCTCTCACTTACTCTCACTCTCACACTTTCTCACACTCTCTCTCTCCCTCACGCTCTCTCTCACTCACACACTCTCACACACTCTCACACTCTCTCACACTCTCTCACACTCTCTCACACTCTCTCACACTCTCTCACACTCTCTCACACACTCTTACACTCTCTCACACACTCTACACTCTCTCACACACTCACACTCTCACACCCTCTCTCACTTACTCTCACTCTCACACTCTCTCACACACTCACTCACTCTCTTACACTCTCTCCCACACTCACACTCTCACACACTCTCTCACTTACTCTCACACTCTCTCACACTCACACTCACTCTCTCACACTCTCACACTCTCTCACACTTACTCTCACACACTTTCTCACTCTCTCACACACTCACACTCTTACACACTCTCTCACACACTCTCTCTCACTTACTCTCTCTCTCACTTACTCTCACTCTCTCACTTACTCTCTCACTCTCACACACTTACTCTCACTCTCTCACACACTCTCACACACACACTCTCACTCTCTCACACATTCTCTCACACACTCTCTCACACACTCTCTCTCACACACTCTCTCACTCACACACTCACTCACACACACTCTCACACCCTCTCTCACTCACTCTCTCTCTCACTTACTCACACCCTCTCACTCTCTCACACTATCACACACTCTCACCCTCCCTCACACTCTCTCTCACTCACTCCCACACACTCTCTCACTTACTCTCACACTTTCTCACACTCACACTCTCACACTCACTCACTCTCTCACACACTCTCACACCCTCTCTCACACACTCTTACACTCTCTCACACACTCACACTCTCTCTCACTTACTCTCACACTCTCTCACACACTCACACTCACTCTCACACCCTCTCACACACTCTCACACACTCTCTCTCACACACTCTTACACTCTCTCACCCTCTCTCACTTACTCTCACACACTCACTCACTCTCACACTCTCTCCCACACTCACACTCTCACTTACTCTCACTCTCACACTCACTCTCACTCTCTCACTCTCACTCTCTCACACACTCACACTCACTCTCTTACACTCTCTCACTTACTCTCACACACTCTCTCACTTACTCTCACACTCTCTCACACCCTCTCACACTCTCACACTTACTCTCACTCTCTCACACACTCTCTCACTTACTCACACCCTCTCACTCTCTATCACTATCACACACTCTCTCACTCTCCCTCACGCTCTCTCTCACTCACTCCCACACACTCTCTCACTTACTCTCACTCTCACACTTTCTCACACTCTCTCACTCTCCCTCACGCTCTCTCTCACTCACACACTCTCACACACTCTCACACACTCTCACACTCTCTCACACTCTCTCACACTCTCTCACACTCTCACACACTCTTACACTCTCTCACACACTCACACTCTCACACCCTCTCTCACTTACTCTCACTCTCACACTCTCACTCACTCTCTTACACTCTCTCCCACACTCACACTCTCACACACTCTCTCACTTACTCTCACTCTCACACTCTCTCACACTCACTCTCACACACTCTCACACTCTCTCACACTTACTCTCACACACTTTCTCACTCTCTCACACACTCACACTCACTCTCTTACACTCTCTCTCACACACTCTCTCTCACTTACTCTCTCTCTCACTTACTCTCACTCTCTCACACTCTCTCACTTACTCTCTCTCTCACACACTCTCACACACACACACTCTCACTCTCTCACACATTCTCTCACACTCTCTCACACACTCTCTCTCACACACTCTCTCTCTCACTCACTCTCACTCACTCTCTCTCTCACTTACTCACACCCTCTCACACTATCACACACTCTCTCACCCTCCCTCACACTCTCTCTCACTCACTCACTCCCACACACTCTCTCACACTCTCTCACACTTACTCTCTCACACTTACTCTCTCTCTCACTTACTCTCACTCTCTCACTTACTCTCACTCTCTCACACACTTACTCTCACTCTCTCACACACTCTCACACACACACTCTCACTCTCTCACTCACTCTCTTACACACTCTCTCACACACTCTCTCTCACTTACTCTCTCTCTCACTTACTCTCACTCTCTCACTTACTCTCACTCTCTCACACACTTACTCTCACTCTCTCACACACTCTCACACACACACTCTCACTCTCTCACACATTCTCTCACCCTCCCTCACACTCTCTCTCACTCACTCCCACACACTCTCTCACACTCTCTCACACTCTCTCACACTCTCTCACACACTCTCACACACTCTCTCACACACTCTTACACTCTCACACACTCTCACACACTCTCACACACTCTTACACTTACTCTCACACTCACTCACTCTCTTACACTCTCTCCCACACTCACACTCTCACACACTCTCTCACTTACTCTCACTCTCACACTCTCTCACACTCACACTCACTCTCTCACACTCTCACACTCTCTCACACTTACTCTCACACACTTTCTCACTCTCTCACACACTCACACTCACTCTCTTACACTCTCTCTCACACACTCTCTCTCACTTACTCTCTCTCTCACTCTCACTCTCTCACACTCTCTCACTTACTCACTCTCTCACACACTTACTCTCACACTCTCTCACTTACTCTCACTCTCTCACACACTCTCACACACACACACTCTCACTCTCTCACACATTCTCTCACACTCTCTCACACACTCTCTCACTCACACACTCACTCTCACTCACTCTCTCTCTCACTTACTCACACCCTCTCACACTATCACACACTCTCTCACCCTCCCTCACACTCTCTCTCACTCACTCCCACACACTCTCTCACTTTCACACTTTCTCACACTCACACTCTCACACTCACTCACTCTCTCACACACCCTCTCTCACACACTCTTACACTCTCTCACACACTCACACTCTCTCTCAATTACTCTCACACTCTCTCACACACTCACACTCACTCTCACACCCTCTCACACACTCTCTCTCACACACTCTTACACTCTCTCACCCTCTCTCACTTACTCTCACACACTCACTCACTCTCACACTCTCTCCCACACTCACACTCTCACTTACTCTCACTCTCACACTCACTCTCACTCTCTCACACACTCTCACACTCTCTTACACTCTCTCACTTACTCTCACACACTCTCTCACTTACTCTCACACTCTCTCACACTTACTCTCACACTCTCTCACACCCTCTCACACTCTCTCACACCCTCTCACACTTACTCTCACTCTCTCACTCTCCCTCACACTCTCTCACTCTCCCTCACACTCATTCTCTCAAACACTCACTCTCTCAAACACTCACTCTCTCAAACACTCACTCTCTCAAACTCACTCTCTCAAACACTCACTCTCTCAAACACTCACTCTCTCAAACACTCAAACACTCACTCTTTCAAACACTCACTCTCTTAAACACTCACTCTCTCAACACTCACTCTCTCAAACACTCACTCTCTCAAACACTCACTCTCTCAAACACTCACTCTCTCAAACACTCACTCACACTCACTCTCTCAAACACTCACTCTCTCTCAAACACTCTCTCACTTACTCTCTCAGAATAATCTATTCATGTATTTGCATGATCGCATCATTAACATGCAATAAATTTGCATATACAGGAACATCATGAACAAACAAAACATTTAAGGCATTTTTGTAAATTGATTAATATTACTAAAATATATAAATTAAAAACTAACGTGATACATCTTTAAATGTGTGTAAAAAGACATTCATTAAATCAAGACTAGAATGAAATACATCTTTAATGAGGAAGTGATGATGATGTTTATGTATTTATTCATGTCTGTTTCTTGGACTTACAGTCTCTTTTTGTCCACGACTCTCTTCACACGTACAGCTCTCTGTTCAGAATACAGTTTACACACACCTGCACACACACACACACACAATATGAGCTGGTGTGTGTGTGTGTGTGTGTGTGTGTGTGTGTGTGTGTGTGTGTGTGTGTGTGTGTGAATTTCTACTGTATGTGTGTGTCTGTACCTTTGAGATACCCCTCTATCAGATCCAGCACTGCTGCACGATGATCCTTCACCTGTGCTGAGACCTGCTGTTTGTTCACTGAACACACACACACACACACACTATCATCATACACTGACATTTGGACACCAGAAAATGTCCAAGATCATTTATCTTCATTTTGAACACATATACAAATATCGTCAGACGTTTGGAATTAAGAATTTTAATGTGTCTAAAAGAGTCTCTTCTGCTCGCCAAATTTGATCAGAAATACATTTAAAAAATAGTGAAATATTATTACCCTTTAAAATATCTGTTTTCTATGTGAATATATAGTAAAGTGTAATTTATTCCTGTGATCAAAGCTGAATTTTCAGCATCATTACTCCAGTCTTCAGTGTCACATGATCCTTCAGAAATCAGTATAATATGATGATTTGATGCTCAAGAAACATTTATGAATATTATCAGTGTTGAAAACGTATTCATATTTTTGTGGAAACAGATACATTTGATTTTTTTCAGGATTCTTTGATGAATAGAAAGTTCAAAAGAGCAGAATTTATTTGAAATATAATTGTTTGTAACATTATAAATGTCACTTTTAGACATGTATGCCTCTGTAGAAATCATCTCTATAATCATAAATAACAAAGCAATACTCGTACTCTCAGACCGCAGTTGTCCGATGGCGTCAGCACAAGATCTCATGAAGATCTGAGCATCCTGATCAATCTGATCTCTCTCGGCGTCTGTCATCCGAGACACATCTGAACACAACACACTGCAGACACACACACGCACACATACACGCGCACAAATACACACACACGCACGCACGCACACGCACGCGCACAAACACACACACACACATATTATTTATATTTAGTAGTATTGTTATTTTTTTATAGAAACACTAAATTACGAAAAATGTCACGCATCATTAACACACAAATTCCATCATAAAAACTGTAAAAGTGCTGATTGAGGAATGTTTTGGTAAAAGTTTAGTTATGCTTTTAATTCATATCACATATAAATGTATTTTAATCACACATTGTTCTATAATTAATCACATCTAACAATTATTTATATCATATTGTAATACATGTTTTCACATCGAATCTCCAAATTAATGTAGAAAAATAGTATATTTAAAATGTTTTTTAATGGCATAAAATGAGTAACTATAGCCATTCAACATTACATTATAATTAAAAGCCATAATTTTAAATTTAATGACAAAGTCAAAACTTTTAATTTAGATTAGCTTAAAACAATCTTCACATAAATCTATTATAATTAATGTCTCATTTAGTTTTGTTTTTAAAAGCCTATTAAATGTTTAAAACGATGGCTTTCAATTATACAGTAAAACCTGTAATTATTCAGTTCATCCCGAAACCGAGATTAATCATGACTGTGATCGAGATTAATCATGACTGTGTTCGAGATTAAACATGACTGTGATCGAGATTAATCATGACTGTGATCGAGATTAATCGAGATTAATCATGACTGTGATCGAGATTAATCATGACTGTGATCGAGATTAATCATGACTGTGTGATCGAGATTAATCATGACTGTGTTCGAGATTAATCATGACTGTGATCGAGATTAATCATGACTGTGTGTTCGAGATTAATCATGACTGTGATCGAGATTAATCGAGATTAATCATGACTGTGATCGAGATTAATCATGACTGTGATCGAGATTAATCGAGATTAATCATGACTGTGATCGAGATTAATCATGACTGTGATCGAGATTAATCGAGATTAATCATGACTGTGATCGAGATTAATCATGACTGTGATCGAGATTAATCATGACTGTGATCGAGATTAATCATGACTGTGATCGAGATTAATCGAGATTAATCATGACTGTGATCGAGATTAATCATGACTGTGATCGAGATTAATCGAGATTAATCATGACTGTGATCGAGATTAATCATGACTGTGATCGAGATTAATCATGACTGTGTTCGAGATTAATCATGACTGTGTTCGAGATTAATCATGACTGTGTTCGAGATTAATCATGACTGTGTGTTCGAGATTAATCATGACTGTGTGTTCGAGATTAATCATGACTGTGATCGAGATTAATCATGACTGTGATCGAGATTAATCATGACTGTGTTCGAGATTAATCATGACTGTGTTCGAGATTAATCATGACTGTGTTCGAGATTAATCATGACTGTGTTCGAGATTAATCATGACTGTGATCGAGATTAATCATGACTGTGTGTTCAAGATTAATCATGACTGTGTGTTCAAGATTAATCATGACTGTGTGATCGAGATTAATCATGACTGTGTGATCGAGATTAATCATGACTGTGTTCGAGATTAATCATGACTGTGATCGAGATTAATCATGACTGTGATCGAGATTAATCATGACTGTGATCGAGATTAATCATGACTGTGATCGAGATTAATCATGACTGTGTTCGAGATTAATCATGACTGTGATCGAGATTAATCATGACTGTGATCGAGATTAATCATGACTGTGATCGAGATTAATCATGACTGTGTTCGAGATTAATCATGACTGTGATCGAGATTAATCATGACTGTGATCGAGATTAATCATGACTGTGATCGAGATTAATCATGACTGTGTTCGAGATTAATCATGACTGTGATCGAGATTAATCATGACTATGACTGTGTTCGAGATTAATCATGACTGTGATCGAGATTAATCATGACTGTGATCAGGATTAATCATGACTGTGTTCGAGATTAATCATGACTGTGATCGAGATTAATCATGACTGTGATCGAGATTAATCATGACTGTGTTCGAGATTAATCATGACTGTGATCGAGATTAATCATGACTGTGATCGAGATTAATCATGACTGTGATCGAGATTAATCATGACTATGACTGTGTTCGAGATTAATCATGACTGTGATCGAGATTAATCATGACTGTGATCGAGATTAATCATGACTGTGATCGAGATTAATCATGACTGTGTTCGAGATTAATCATGACTGTGTGCTCGAGATTAATCATGACTGTGATCGAGATTAATCATGACTGTGTTCGAGATTAATCATGACTGTGATCGAGATTAATCATGACTGTGTGCTCGAGATTAATCATGACTGTGATCGAGATTAATCATGACTGTGATCGAGATTAATCATGACTGTGTGCTCGAGATTAATCATGACTGTGATCGAGATTAATCATGACTGTGTTCGAGATTAGTCATGACTGTGATCAAGATTAATCATGACTGTTCGAGATTAATCATGACTGTGATCGAGATTAATCATGACTGTGATCGAGATTAATCATGACTGTGTTCGAGATTAATCATGACTGTGTGCTCGAGATTAATCATGACTGTGAGCGAGATTAATCATGACTGTGTTCGAGATTAATCATGACTGTGTGATCGAGATTAATCATGACTGTGTTCGAGATTAATCATGACTGTGTGTTCGAGATTAATCATGACTGTGATCGAGATTAATCATGACTGCGTGTTCGAGATTAATCATGACTGTGATCGAGATTAATCATGACTGTGATCGAGATTAATCATGACTGTGTGTTCAAGATTAATCATGACTGTGTGATCGAGATTAATCATGACTGTGTGTTCAAGATTAATCATGACTGTGTTCGAGATTAATCATGACTGTGATCGAGATTAATCATGACTGTGTGCTCGAGATTAATCATGACTGTGATCGAGATTAATCATGACTGTGTTCGAGATTAATCATGACTGTGATCGAGATTAATCATGACTGTGTGCTCGAGATTAATCATGACTGTGATCGAGATTAATCATGACTGTGTTCGAGATTAATCATGACTGTGATCGAGATTAATCATGACTGTGTGTTCAAGATTAATCATGACTGTGTGATCGAGATTAATCATGACTGTGTGTTCAAGATTAATCATGACTGTGTGATCGAGATTAATCATGACTGTGTGATCGAGATTAATCATGACTGTGTTCGAGATTAATCATGACTGTGT
>JAPDVR010000085.1:0-51519 GCA_026230005.1 Gila orcuttii | reverse complement strand
AATTAACCCTTTCTGGCGTAAACCTCGGCAATATAGCCCTATTGGATTTAGCACATGGCGAGTTAGCCCTCCATTTTATTATTTTATAATTATACATGTCTCTCTAGGACATTGCTGGGTTCACTTTGGTGTTTGTATTCGGGGAGCGGCCAGTAGAACGACGGACCGTGCCTAACCTGAATTTGTCTTCGGACAGTTTATGGTATTTATTTCCCCTAACCAAGCCAGTGCCTCTGCCTCTGGACCCTGGAGACTGCATTTGAGTGTTCCTTTTGGTGTTTGTGGGTGTTTAGGTATAATTATTAAATTTTAAAATTGAATACAAATTTATTGATAGTGAAAAAACGATTTATGATGCACCATACAGTGCTGAACAGTGTGTTCTTGCAGTAGTGGGAGGGGCCCAGCCCTCTGAACTATAAAGTCCAGGGGGACCACGCCCTCTACCACATTTCAGTAGAGTGAGTAAGAGACAGCAGTCATTCCAATCCGCCTGATGAGAACCTTGGGAAAGTTCGAAACGCGTCGCGAGAGTACCTGAATGACACAATACCGTAAAAATGAGTACAGCTGCCATCATTTTGAGTGGGGATGATGTTGAACAGCTCTGGAAAATTTTCTCTTCAGCCCATATAGGCGTTGAGTTGGTTCAGAAGGCCTCCATCATTGAGTGTCGTGATGTTGATGAGCCAAATTAATTTTTTCTCCGTCCACTGTGACGTTGAGTGTCTCTCCAATGTCCATACAGACGTTGGAAAATCGTGTTTGTGCCCTTCCACACATCTGCACTAAAACCTACCCTCGTTTTTTCTGCAAAATTAACCCTTTCTGGCGTAAACCTCGGCAATATAGCCCTATTGGATTTAGCACATGGCGAGTTAGCCCTCCATTTTATTATTTTATAATTATACATGTCTCTCTAGGACATTGCTGGGTTCACTTTGGTGTTTGTATTCGGGGAGCGGCCAGTAGAACGACGGACCGTGCCTAACCTGAATTTGTCTTCGGACAGTTTATGGTATTTATTTCCCCTAACCAAGCCAGTGCCTCTGCCTCTGGACCCTGGAGACTGCATTTGAGTGTTCCTTTTGGTGTTTGTGGGTGTTTAGGTATAATTATTAAATTTTAAAATTGAATACAAATTTATTGATAGTGAAAAAACGATTTATGATGCACCATACAGTGCTGAACAGTGTGTTCTTGCAGTAGTGGGAGGGGCCCAGCCCTCTGAACTATAAAGTCCAGGGGGACCACGCCCTCTACCACATTTCAGTAGAGTGAGTAAGAGACAGCAGTCATTCCAATCCGCCTGATGAGAACCTTGGGAAAGTTCGAAACGCGTCGCGAGAGTACCTGAATGACACAATACCGTAAAAATGAGTACAGCTGCCATCATTTTGAGTGGGGATGATGTTGAACAGCTCTGGAAAATTTTCTCTTCAGCCCATATAGGCGTTGAGTTGGTTCAGAAGGCCTCCATCATTGAGTGTCGTGATGTTGATGAGCCAAATTAATTTTTTCTCCGTCCACTGTGACGTTGAGTGTCTCTCCAATGTCCATACAGACGTTGGAAAATCGTGTTTGTGCCCTTCCACACATCTGCACTAAAACCTACCCTCGTTTTTTCTGCAAAATTAACCCTTTCTGGCGTAAACCTCGGCAATATAGCCCTATTGGATTTAGCACATGGCGAGTTAGCCCTCCATTTTATTATTTTATAATTATACATGTCTCTCTAGGACATTGCTGGGTTCACTTTGGTGTTTGTATTCGGGGAGCGGCCAGTAGAACGACGGACCGTGCCTAACCTGAATTTGTCTTCGGACAGTTTATGGTATTTATTTCCCTAACCAAGCCAGTGCCTCTGCCTCTGGACCCTGGAGACTGCATTTGAGTGTTCCTTTTGGTGTTTGTGGGTGTTTAGGTATAATTATTAAATTTTAAAATTGAATACAAATTTATTGATAGTGAAAAAACGATTTATGATGCACCATACAGTGCTGAACAGTGTGTTCTTGCAGTAGTGGGAGGGGCCCAGCCCTCTGAACTATAAAGTCCAGGGGGACCACGCCCTCTACCACATTTCAGTAGAGTGAGTAAGAGACAGCAGTCATTCCAATCCGCCTGATGAGAACCTTGGGAAAGTTCGAAACGCGTCGCGAGAGTACCTGAATGACACAATACCGTAAAAATGAGTACAGCTGCCATCATTTTGAGTGGGGATGATGTTGAACAGCTCTGGAAAATTTTCTCTTCAGCCCATATAGGCGTTGAGTTGGTTCAGAAGGCCTCCATCATTGAGTGTCGTGATGTTGATGAGCCAAATTAATTTTTTCTCCGTCCACTGTGACGTTGAGTGTCTCTCCAATGTCCATACAGACGTTGGAAAATCGTGTTTGTGCCCTTCCACACATCTGCACTAAAACCTACCCTCGTTTTTTCTGCAAAATTAACCCTTTCTGGCGTAAACCTCGGCAATATAGCCCTATTGGATTTAGCACATGGCGAGTTAGCCCTCCATTTTATTATTTTATAATTATACATGTCTCTCTAGGACATTGCTGGGTTCACTTTGGTGTTTGTATTCGGGGAGCGGCCAGTAGAACGACGGACCGTGCCTAACCTGAATTTGTCTTCGGACAGTTTATGGTATTTATTTCCCCTAACCAAGCCAGTGCCTCTGCCTCTGGACCCTGGAGACTGCATTTGAGTGTTCCTTTTGGTGTTTGTGGGTGTTTAGGTATAATTATTAAATTTTAAAATTGAATACAAATTTATTGATAGTGAAAAAACGATTTATGATGCACCATACAGTGCTGAACAGTGTGTTCTTGCAGTAGTGGGAGGGGCCCAGCCCTCTGAACTATAAAGTCCAGGGGGACCACGCCCTCTACCACATTTCAGTAGAGTGAGTAAGAGACAGCAGTCATTCCAATCCGCCTGATGAGAACCTTGGGAAAGTTCGAAACGCGTCGCGAGAGTACCTGAATGACACAATACCGTAAAAATGAGTACAGCTGCCATCATTTTGAGTGGGGATGATGTTGAACAGCTCTGGAAAATTTTCTCTTCAGCCCATATAGGCGTTGAGTTGGTTCAGAAGGCCTCCATCATTGAGTGTCGTGATGTTGATGAGCCAAATTAATTTTTTCTCCGTCCACTGTGACGTTGAGTGTCTCTCCAATGTCCATACAGACGTTGGAAAATCGTGTTTGTGCCCTTCCACACATCTGCACTAAAACCTACCCTCGTTTTTTCTGCAAAATTAACCCTTTCTGGCGTAAACCTCGGCAATATAGCCCTATTGGATTTAGCACATGGCGAGTTAGCCCTCCATTTTATTATTTTATAATTATACATGTCTCTCTAGGACATTGCTGGGTTCACTTTGGTGTTTGTATTCGGGGAGCGGCCAGTAGAACGACGGACCGTGCCTAACCTGAATTTGTCTTCGGACAGTTTATGGTATTTATTTCCCCTAACCAAGCCAGTGCCTCTGCCTCTGGACCCTGGAGACTGCATTTGAGTGTTCCTTTTGGTGTTTGTGGGTGTTTAGGTATAATTATTAAATTTTAAAATTGAATACAAATTTATTGATAGTGAAAAAACGATTTATGATGCACCATACAGTGCTGAACAGTGTGTTCTTGCAGTAGTGGGAGGGGCCCAGCCCTCTGAACTATAAAGTCCAGGGGGACCACGCCCTCTACCACATTTCAGTAGAGTGAGTAAGAGACAGCAGTCATTCCAATCCGCCTGATGAGAACCTTGGGAAAGTTCGAAACGCGTCGCGAGAGTACCTGAATGACACAATACCGTAAAAATGAGTACAGCTGCCATCATTTTGAGTGGGGATGATGTTGAACAGCTCTGGAAAATTTTCTCTTCAGCCCATATAGGCGTTGAGTTGGTTCAGAAGGCCTCCATCATTGAGTGTCGTGATGTTGATGAGCCAAATTAATTTTTTCTCCGTCCACTGTGACGTTGAGTGTCTCTCCAATGTCCATACAGACGTTGGAAAATCGTGTTTGTGCCCTTCCACACATCTGCACTAAAACCTACCCTCGTTTTTTCTGCAAAATTAACCCTTTCTGGCGTAAACCTCGGCAATATAGCCCTATTGGATTTAGCACATGGCGAGTTAGCCCTCCATTTTATTATTTTATAATTATACATGTCTCTCTAGGACATTGCTGGGTTCACTTTGGTGTTTGTATTCGGGGAGCGGCCAGTAGAACGACGGACCGTGCCTAACCTGAATTTGTCTTCGGACAGTTTATGGTATTTATTTCCCCTAACCAAGCCAGTGCCTCTGCCTCTGGACCCTGGAGACTGCATTTGAGTGTTCCTTTTGGTGTTTGTGGGTGTTTAGGTATAATTATTAAATTTTAAAATTGAATACAAATTTATTGATAGTGAAAAAACGATTTATGATGCACCATACAGTGCTGAACAGTGTGTTCTTGCAGTAGTGGGAGGGGCCCAGCCCTCTGAACTATAAAGTCCAGGGGGACCACGCCCTCTACCACATTTCAGTAGAGTGAGTAAGAGACAGCAGTCATTCCAATCCGCCTGATGAGAACCTTGGGAAAGTTCGAAACGCGTCGCGAGAGTACCTGAATGACACAATACCGTAAAAATGAGTACAGCTGCCATCATTTTGAGTGGGGATGATGTTGAACAGCTCTGGAAAATTTTCTCTTCAGCCCATATAGGCGTTGAGTTGGTTCAGAAGGCCTCCATCATTGAGTGTCGTGATGTTGATGAGCCAAATTAATTTTTTCTCCGTCCACTGTGACGTTGAGTGTCTCTCCAATGTCCATACAGACGTTGGAAAATCGTGTTTGTGCCCTTCCACACATCTGCACTAAAACCTACCCTCGTTTTTTCTGCAAAATTAACCCTTTCTGGCGTAAACCTCGGCAATATAGCCCTATTGGATTTAGCACATGGCGAGTTAGCCCTCCATTTTATTATTTTATAATTATACATGTCTCTCTAGGACATTGCTGGGTTCACTTTGGTGTTTGTATTCGGGGAGCGGCCAGTAGAACGACGGACCGTGCCTAACCTGAATTTGTCTTCGGACAGTTTATGGTATTTATTTCCCCTAACCAAGCCAGTGCCTCTGCCTCTGGACCCTGGAGACTGCATTTGAGTGTTCCTTTTGGTGTTTGTGGGTGTTTAGGTATAATTATTAAATTTTAAAATTGAATACAAATTTATTGATAGTGAAAAAACGATTTATGATGCACCATACAGTGCTGAACAGTGTGTTCTTGCAGTAGTGGGAGGGGCCCAGCCCTCTGAACTATAAAGTCCAGGGGGACCACGCCCTCTACCACATTTCAGTAGAGTGAGTAAGAGACAGCAGTCATTCCAATCCGCCTGATGAGAACCTTGGGAAAGTTCGAAACGCGTCGCGAGAGTACCTGAATGACACAATACCGTAAAAATGAGTACAGCTGCCATCATTTTGAGTGGGGATGATGTTGAACAGCTCTGGAAAATTTTCTCTTCAGCCCATATAGGCGTTGAGTTGGTTCAGAAGGCCTCCATCATTGAGTGTCGTGATGTTGATGAGCCAAATTAATTTTTTCTCCGTCCACTGTGACGTTGAGTGTCTCTCCAATGTCCATACAGACGTTGGAAAATCGTGTTTGTGCCCTTCCACACATCTGCACTAAAACCTACCCTCGTTTTTTCTGCAAAATTAACCCTTTCTGGCGTAAACCTCGGCAATATAGCCCTATTGGATTTAGCACATGGCGAGTTAGCCCTCCATTTTATTATTTTATAATTATACATGTCTCTCTAGGACATTGCTGGGTTCACTTTGGTGTTTGTATTCGGGGAGCGGCCAGTAGAACGACGGACCGTGCCTAACCTGAATTTGTCTTCGGACAGTTTATGGTATTTATTTCCCCTAACCAAGCCAGTGCCTCTGCCTCTGGACCCTGGAGACTGCATTTGAGTGTTCCTTTTGGTGTTTGTGGGTGTTTAGGTATAATTATTAAATTTTAAAATTGAATACAAATTTATTGATAGTGAAAAAACGATTTATGATGCACCATACAGTGCTGAACAGTGTGTTCTTGCAGTAGTGGGAGGGGCCCAGCCCTCTGAACTATAAAGTCCAGGGGGACCACGCCCTCTACCACATTTCAGTAGAGTGAGTAAGAGACAGCAGTCATTCCAATCCGCCTGATGAGAACCTTGGGAAAGTTCGAAACGCGTCGCGAGAGTACCTGAATGACACAATACCGTAAAAATGAGTACAGCTGCCATCATTTTGAGTGGGGATGATGTTGAACAGCTCTGGAAAATTTTCTCTTCAGCCCATATAGGCGTTGAGTTGGTTCAGAAGGCCTCCATCATTGAGTGTCGTGATGTTGATGAGCCAAATTAATTTTTTCTCCGTCCACTGTGACGTTGAGTGTCTCTCCAATGTCCATACAGACGTTGGAAAATCGTGTTTGTGCCCTTCCACACATCTGCACTAAAACCTACCCTCGTTTTTTCTGCAAAATTAACCCTTTCTGGCGTAAACCTCGGCAATATAGCCCTATTGGATTTAGCACATGGCGAGTTAGCCCTCCATTTTATTATTTTATAATTATACATGTCTCTCTAGGACATTGCTGGGTTCACTTTGGTGTTTGTATTCGGGGAGCGGCCAGTAGAACGACGGACCGTGCCTAACCTGAATTTGTCTTCGGACAGTTTATGGTATTTATTTCCCCTAACCAAGCCAGTGCCTCTGCCTCTGGACCCTGGAGACTGCATTTGAGTGTTCCTTTTGGTGTTTGTGGGTGTTTAGGTATAATTATTAAATTTTAAAATTGAATACAAATTTATTGATAGTGAAAAAACGATTTATGATGCACCATACAGTGCTGAACAGTGTGTTCTTGCAGTAGTGGGAGGGGCCCAGCCCTCTGAACTATAAAGTCCAGGGGGACCACGCCCTCTACCACATTTCAGTAGAGTGAGTAAGAGACAGCAGTCATTCCAATCCGCCTGATGAGAACCTTGGGAAAGTTCGAAACGCGTCGCGAGAGTACCTGAATGACACAATACCGTAAAAATGAGTACAGCTGCCATCATTTTGAGTGGGGATGATGTTGAACAGCTCTGGAAAATTTTCTCTTCAGCCCATATAGGCGTTGAGTTGGTTCAGAAGGCCTCCATCATTGAGTGTCGTGATGTTGATGAGCCAAATTAATTTTTTCTCCGTCCACTGTGACGTTGAGTGTCTCTCCAATGTCCATACAGACGTTGGAAAATCGTGTTTGTGCCCTTCCACACATCTGCACTAAAACCTACCCTCGTTTTTTCTGCAAAATTAACCCTTTCTGGCGTAAACCTCGGCAATATAGCCCTATTGGATTTAGCACATGGCGAGTTAGCCCTCCATTTTATTATTTTATAATTATACATGTCTCTCTAGGACATTGCTGGGTTCACTTTGGTGTTTGTATTCGGGGAGCGGCCAGTAGAACGACGGACCGTGCCTAACCTGAATTTGTCTTCGGACAGTTTATGGTATTTATTTCCCCTAACCAAGCCAGTGCCTCTGCCTCTGGACCCTGGAGACTGCATTTGAGTGTTCCTTTTGGTGTTTGTGGGTGTTTAGGTATAATTATTAAATTTTAAAATTGAATACAAATTTATTGATAGTGAAAAAACGATTTATGATGCACCATACAGTGCTGAACAGTGTGTTCTTGCAGTAGTGGGAGGGGCCCAGCCCTCTGAACTATAAAGTCCAGGGGGACCACGCCCTCTACCACATTTCAGTAGAGTGAGTAAGAGACAGCAGTCATTCCAATCCGCCTGATGAGAACCTTGGGAAAGTTCGAAACGCGTCGCGAGAGTACCTGAATGACACAATACCGTAAAAATGAGTACAGCTGCCATCATTTTGAGTGGGGATGATGTTGAACAGCTCTGGAAAATTTTCTCTTCAGCCCATATAGGCGTTGAGTTGGTTCAGAAGGCCTCCATCATTGAGTGTCGTGATGTTGATGAGCCAAATTAATTTTTTCTCCGTCCACTGTGACGTTGAGTGTCTCTCCAATGTCCATACAGACGTTGGAAAATCGTGTTTGTGCCCTTCCACACATCTGCACTAAAACCTACCCTCGTTTTTTCTGCAAAATTAACCCTTTCTGGCGTAAACCTCGGCAATATAGCCCTATTGGATTTAGCACATGGCGAGTTAGCCCTCCATTTTATTATTTTATAATTATACATGTCTCTCTAGGACATTGCTGGGTTCACTTTGGTGTTTGTATTCGGGGAGCGGCCAGTAGAACGACGGACCGTGCCTAACCTGAATTTGTCTTCGGACAGTTTATGGTATTTATTTCCCCTAACCAAGCCAGTGCCTCTGCCTCTGGACCCTGGAGACTGCATTTGAGTGTTCCTTTTGGTGTTTGTGGGTGTTTAGGTATAATTATTAAATTTTAAAATTGAATACAAATTTATTGATAGTGAAAAAACGATTTATGATGCACCATACAGTGCTGAACAGTGTGTTCTTGCAGTAGTGGGAGGGGCCCAGCCCTCTGAACTATAAAGTCCAGGGGGACCACGCCCTCTACCACATTTCAGTAGAGTGAGTAAGAGACAGCAGTCATTCCAATCCGCCTGATGAGAACCTTGGGAAAGTTCGAAACGCGTCGCGAGAGTACCTGAATGACACAATACCGTAAAAATGAGTACAGCTGCCATCATTTTGAGTGGGGATGATGTTGAACAGCTCTGGAAAATTTTCTCTTCAGCCCATATAGGCGTTGAGTTGGTTCAGAAGGCCTCCATCATTGAGTGTCGTGATGTTGATGAGCCAAATTAATTTTTTCTCCGTCCACTGTGACGTTGAGTGTCTCTCCAATGTCCATACAGACGTTGGAAAATCGTGTTTGTGCCCTTCCACACATCTGCACTAAAACCTACCCTCGTTTTTTCTGCAAAATTAACCCTTTCTGGCGTAAACCTCGGCAATATAGCCCTATTGGATTTAGCACATGGCGAGTTAGCCCTCCATTTTATTATTTTATAATTATACATGTCTCTCTAGGACATTGCTGGGTTCACTTTGGTGTTTGTATTCGGGGAGCGGCCAGTAGAACGACGGACCGTGCCTAACCTGAATTTGTCTTCGGACAGTTTATGGTATTTATTTCCCCTAACCAAGCCAGTGCCTCTGCCTCTGGACCCTGGAGACTGCATTTGAGTGTTCCTTTTGGTGTTTGTGGGTGTTTAGGTATAATTATTAAATTTTAAAATTGAATACAAATTTATTGATAGTGAAAAAACGATTTATGATGCACCATACAGTGCTGAACAGTGTGTTCTTGCAGTAGTGGGAGGGGCCCAGCCCTCTGAACTATAAAGTCCAGGGGGACCACGCCCTCTACCACATTTCAGTAGAGTGAGTAAGAGACAGCAGTCATTCCAATCCGCCTGATGAGAACCTTGGGAAAGTTCGAAACGCGTCGCGAGAGTACCTGAATGACACAATACCGTAAAAATGAGTACAGCTGCCATCATTTTGAGTGGGGATGATGTTGAACAGCTCTGGAAAATTTTCTCTTCAGCCCATATAGGCGTTGAGTTGGTTCAGAAGGCCTCCATCATTGAGTGTCGTGATGTTGATGAGCCAAATTAATTTTTTCTCCGTCCACTGTGACGTTGAGTGTCTCTCCAATGTCCATACAGACGTTGGAAAATCGTGTTTGTGCCCTTCCACACATCTGCACTAAAACCTACCCTCGTTTTTTCTGCAAAATTAACCCTTTCTGGCGTAAACCTCGGCAATATAGCCCTATTGGATTTAGCACATGGCGAGTTAGCCCTCCATTTTATTATTTTATAATTATACATGTCTCTCTAGGACATTGCTGGGTTCACTTTGGTGTTTGTATTCGGGGAGCGGCCAGTAGAACGACGGACCGTGCCTAACCTGAATTTGTCTTCGGACAGTTTATGGTATTTATTTCCCCTAACCAAGCCAGTGCCTCTGCCTCTGGACCCTGGAGACTGCATTTGAGTGTTCCTTTTGGTGTTTGTGGGTGTTTAGGTATAATTATTAAATTTTAAAATTGAATACAAATTTATTGATAGTGAAAAAACGATTTATGATGCACCATACAGTGCTGAACAGTGTGTTCTTGCAGTAGTGGGAGGGGCCCAGCCCTCTGAACTATAAAGTCCAGGGGGACCACGCCCTCTACCACATTTCAGTAGAGTGAGTAAGAGACAGCAGTCATTCCAATCCGCCTGATGAGAACCTTGGGAAAGTTCGAAACGCGTCGCGAGAGTACCTGAATGACACAATACCGTAAAAATGAGTACAGCTGCCATCATTTTGAGTGGGGATGATGTTGAACAGCTCTGGAAAATTTTCTCTTCAGCCCATATAGGCGTTGAGTTGGTTCAGAAGGCCTCCATCATTGAGTGTCGTGATGTTGATGAGCCAAATTAATTTTTTCTCCGTCCACTGTGACGTTGAGTGTCTCTCCAATGTCCATACAGACGTTGGAAAATCGTGTTTGTGCCCTTCCACACATCTGCACTAAAACCTACCCTCGTTTTTTCTGCAAAATTAACCCTTTCTGGCGTAAACCTCGGCAATATAGCCCTATTGGATTTAGCACATGGCGAGTTAGCCCTCCATTTTATTATTTTATAATTATACATGTCTCTCTAGGACATTGCTGGGTTCACTTTGGTGTTTGTATTCGGGGAGCGGCCAGTAGAACGACGGACCGTGCCTAACCTGAATTTGTCTTCGGACAGTTTATGGTATTTATTTCCCCTAACCAAGCCAGTGCCTCTGCCTCTGGACCCTGGAGACTGCATTTGAGTGTTCCTTTTGGTGTTTGTGGGTGTTTAGGTATAATTATTAAATTTTAAAATTGAATACAAATTTATTGATAGTGAAAAAACGATTTATGATGCACCATACAGTGCTGAACAGTGTGTTCTTGCAGTAGTGGGAGGGGCCCAGCCCTCTGAACTATAAAGTCCAGGGGGACCACGCCCTCTACCACATTTCAGTAGAGTGAGTAAGAGACAGCAGTCATTCCAATCCGCCTGATGAGAACCTTGGGAAAGTTCGAAACGCGTCGCGAGAGTACCTGAATGACACAATACCGTAAAAATGAGTACAGCTGCCATCATTTTGAGTGGGGATGATGTTGAACAGCTCTGGAAAATTTTCTCTTCAGCCCATATAGGCGTTGAGTTGGTTCAGAAGGCCTCCATCATTGAGTGTCGTGATGTTGATGAGCCAAATTAATTTTTTCTCCGTCCACTGTGACGTTGAGTGTCTCTCCAATGTCCATACAGACGTTGGAAAATCGTGTTTGTGCCCTTCCACACATCTGCACTAAAACCTACCCTCGTTTTTTCTGCAAAATTAACCCTTTCTGGCGTAAACCTCGGCAATATAGCCCTATTGGATTTAGCACATGGCGAGTTAGCCCTCCATTTTATTATTTTATAATTATACATGTCTCTCTAGGACATTGCTGGGTTCACTTTGGTGTTTGTATTCGGGGAGCGGCCAGTAGAACGACGGACCGTGCCTAACCTGAATTTGTCTTCGGACAGTTTATGGTATTTATTTCCCCTAACCAAGCCAGTGCCTCTGCCTCTGGACCCTGGAGACTGCATTTGAGTGTTCCTTTTGGTGTTTGTGGGTGTTTAGGTATAATTATTAAATTTTAAAATTGAATACAAATTTATTGATAGTGAAAAAACGATTTATGATGCACCATACAGTGCTGAACAGTGTGTTCTTGCAGTAGTGGGAGGGGCCCAGCCCTCTGAACTATAAAGTCCAGGGGGACCACGCCCTCTACCACATTTCAGTAGAGTGAGTAAGAGACAGCAGTCATTCCAATCCGCCTGATGAGAACCTTGGGAAAGTTCGAAACGCGTCGCGAGAGTACCTGAATGACACAATACCGTAAAAATGAGTACAGCTGCCATCATTTTGAGTGGGGATGATGTTGAACAGCTCTGAAAATTTTCTCTTCAGCCCATATAGGCGTTGAGTTGGTTCAGAAGGCCTCCATCATTGAGTGTCGTGATGTTGATGAGCCAAATTAATTTTTTCTCCGTCCACTGTGACGTTGAGTGTCTCTCCAATGTCCATACAGACGTTGGAAAATCGTGTTTGTGCCCTTCCACACATCTGCACTAAAACCTACCCTCGTTTTTTCTGCAAAATTAACCCTTTCTGGCGTAAACCTCGGCAATATAGCCCTATTGGATTTAGCACATGGCGAGTTAGCCCTCCATTTTATTATTTTATAATTATACATGTCTCTCTAGGACATTGCTGGGTTCACTTTGGTGTTTGTATTCGGGGAGCGGCCAGTAGAACGACGGACCGTGCCTAACCTGAATTTGTCTTCGGACAGTTTATGGTATTTATTTCCCCTAACCAAGCCAGTGCCTCTGCCTCTGGACCCTGGAGACTGCATTTGAGTGTTCCTTTTGGTGTTTGTGGGTGTTTAGGTATAATTATTAAATTTTAAAATTGAATACAAATTTATTGATAGTGAAAAAACGATTTATGATGCACCATACAGTGCTGAACAGTGTGTTCTTGCAGTAGTGGGAGGGGCCCAGCCCTCTGAACTATAAAGTCCAGGGGGACCACGCCCTCTACCACATTTCAGTAGAGTGAGTAAGAGACAGCAGTCATTCCAATCCGCCTGATGAGAACCTTGGGAAAGTTCGAAACGCGTCGCGAGAGTACCTGAATGACACAATACCGTAAAAATGAGTACAGCTGCCATCATTTTGAGTGGGGATGATGTTGAACAGCTCTGGAAAATTTTCTCTTCAGCCCATATAGGCGTTGAGTTGGTTCAGAAGGCCTCCATCATTGAGTGTCGTGATGTTGATGAGCCAAATTAATTTTTTCTCCGTCCACTGTGACGTTGAGTGTCTCTCCAATGTCCATACAGACGTTGGAAAATCGTGTTTGTGCCCTTCCACACATCTGCACTAAAACCTACCCTCGTTTTTTCTGCAAAATTAACCCTTTCTGGCGTAAACCTCGGCAATATAGCCCTATTGGATTTAGCACATGGCGAGTTAGCCCTCCATTTTATTATTTTATAATTATACATGTCTCTCTAGGACATTGCTGGGTTCACTTTGGTGTTTGTATTCGGGGAGCGGCCAGTAGAACGACGGACCGTGCCTAACCTGAATTTGTCTTCGGACAGTTTATGGTATTTATTTCCCCTAACCAAGCCAGTGCCTCTGCCTCTGGACCCTGGAGACTGCATTTGAGTGTTCCTTTTGGTGTTTGTGGGTGTTTAGGTATAATTATTAAATTTTAAAATTGAATACAAATTTATTGATAGTGAAAAAACGATTTATGATGCACCATACAGTGCTGAACAGTGTGTTCTTGCAGTAGTGGGAGGGGCCCAGCCCTCTGAACTATAAAGTCCAGGGGGACCACGCCCTCTACCACATTTCAGTAGAGTGAGTAAGAGACAGCAGTCATTCCAATCCGCCTGATGAGAACCTTGGGAAAGTTCGAAACGCGTCGCGAGAGTACCTGAATGACACAATACCGTAAAAATGAGTACAGCTGCCATCATTTTGAGTGGGGATGATGTTGAACAGCTCTGGAAAATTTTCTCTTCAGCCCATATAGGCGTTGAGTTGGTTCAGAAGGCCTCCATCATTGAGTGTCGTGATGTTGATGAGCCAAATTAATTTTTTCTCCGTCCACTGTGACGTTGAGTGTCTCTCCAATGTCCATACAGACGTTGGAAAATCGTGTTTGTGCCCTTCCACACATCTGCACTAAAACCTACCCTCGTTTTTTCTGCAAAATTAACCCTTTCTGGCGTAAACCTCGGCAATATAGCCCTATTGGATTTAGCACATGGCGAGTTAGCCCTCCATTTTATTATTTTATAATTATACATGTCTCTTTAGGACATTGCTGGGTTCACTTTGGTGTTTGTATTCGGGGAGCGGCCAGTAGAACGACGGACCGTGCCTAACCTGAATTTGTCTTCGGACAGTTTATGGTATTTATTTCCCCTAACCAAGCCAGTGCCTCTGCCTCTGGACCCTGGAGACTGCATTTGAGTGTTCCTTTTGGTGTTTGTGGGTGTTTAGGTATAATTATTAAATTTTAAAATTGAATACAAATTTATTGATAGTGAAAAAACGATTTATGATGCACCATACAGTGCTGAACAGTGTGTTCTTGCAGTAGTGGGAGGGGCCCAGCCCTCTGAACTATAAAGTCCAGGGGGACCACGCCCTCTACCACATTTCAGTAGAGTGAGTAAGAGACAGCAGTCATTCCAATCCGCCTGATGAGAACCTTGGGAAAGTTCGAAACGCGTCGCGAGAGTACCTGAATGACACAATACCGTAAAAATGAGTACAGCTGCCATCATTTTGAGTGGGGATGATGTTGAACAGCTCTGGAAAATTTTCTCTTCAGCCCATATAGGCGTTGAGTTGGTTCAGAAGGCCTCCATCATTGAGTGTCGTGATGTTGATGAGCCAAATTAATTTTTTCTCCGTCCACTGTGACGTTGAGTGTCTCTCCAATGTCCATACAGACGTTGGAAAATCGTGTTTGTGCCCTTCCACACATCTGCACTAAAACCTACCCTCGTTTTTTCTGCAAAATTAACCCTTTCTGGCGTAAACCTCGGCAATATAGCCCTATTGGATTTAGCACATGGCGAGTTAGCCCTCCATTTTATTATTTTATAATTATACATGTCTCTCTAGGACATTGCTGGGTTCACTTTGGTGTTTGTATTCGGGGAGCGGCCAGTAGAACGACGGACCGTGCCTAACCTGAATTTGTCTTCGGACAGTTTATGGTATTTATTTCCCCTAACCAAGCCAGTGCCTCTGCCTCTGGACCCTGGAGACTGCATTTGAGTGTTCCTTTTGGTGTTTGTGGGTGTTTAGGTATAATTATTAAATTTTAAAATTGAATACAAATTTATTGATAGTGAAAAAACGATTTATGATGCACCATACAGTGCTGAACAGTGTGTTCTTGCAGTAGTGGGAGGGGCCCAGCCCTCTGAACTATAAAGTCCAGGGGGACCACGCCCTCTACCACATTTCAGTAGAGTGAGTAAGAGACAGCAGTCATTCCAATCCGCCTGATGAGAACCTTGGGAAAGTTCGAAACGCGTCGCGAGAGTACCTGAATGACACAATACCGTAAAAATGAGTACAGCTGCCATCATTTTGAGTGGGGATGATGTTGAACAGCTCTGGAAAATTTTCTCTTCAGCCCATATAGGCGTTGAGTTGGTTCAGAAGGCCTCCATCATTGAGTGTCGTGATGTTGATGAGCCAAATTAATTTTTTCTCCGTCCACTGTGACGTTGAGTGTCTCTCCAATGTCCATACAGACGTTGGAAAATCGTGTTTGTGCCCTTCCACACATCTGCACTAAAACCTACCCTCGTTTTTTCTGCAAAATTAACCCTTTCTGGCGTAAACCTCGGCAATATAGCCCTATTGGATTTAGCACATGGCGAGTTAGCCCTCCATTTTATTATTTTATAATTATACATGTCTCTCTAGGACATTGCTGGGTTCACTTTGGTGTTTGTATTCGGGGAGCGGCCAGTAGAACGACGGACCGTGCCTAACCTGAATTTGTCTTCGGACAGTTTATGGTATTTATTTCCCCTAACCAAGCCAGTGCCTCTGCCTCTGGACCCTGGAGACTGCATTTGAGTGTTCCTTTTGGTGTTTGTGGGTGTTTAGGTATAATTATTAAATTTTAAAATTGAATACAAATTTATTGATAGTGAAAAAACGATTTATGATGCACCATACAGTGCTGAACAGTGTGTTCTTGCAGTAGTGGGAGGGGCCCAGCCCTCTGAACTATAAAGTCCAGGGGGACCACGCCCTCTACCACATTTCAGTAGAGTGAGTAAGAGACAGCAGTCATTCCAATCCGCCTGATGAGAACCTTGGGAAAGTTCGAAACGCGTCGCGAGAGTACCTGAATGACACAATACCGTAAAAATGAGTACAGCTGCCATCATTTTGAGTGGGGATGATGTTGAACAGCTCTGGAAAATTTTCTCTTCAGCCCATATAGGCGTTGAGTTGGTTCAGAAGGCCTCCATCATTGAGTGTCGTGATGTTGATGAGCCAAATTAATTTTTTCTCCGTCCACTGTGACGTTGAGTGTCTCTCCAATGTCCATACAGACGTTGGAAAATCGTGTTTGTGCCCTTCCACACATCTGCACTAAAACCTACCCTCGTTTTTTCTGCAAAATTAACCCTTTCTGGCGTAAACCTCGGCAATATAGCCCTATTGGATTTAGCACATGGCGAGTTAGCCCTCCATTTTATTATTTTATAATTATACATGTCTCTCTAGGACATTGCTGGGTTCACTTTGGTGTTTGTATTCGGGGAGCGGCCAGTAGAACGACGGACCGTGCCTAACCTGAATTTGTCTTCGGACAGTTTATGGTATTTATTTCCCCTAACCAAGCCAGTGCCTCTGCCTCTGGACCCTGGAGACTGCATTTGAGTGTTCCTTTTGGTGTTTGTGGGTGTTTAGGTATAATTATTAAATTTTAAAATTGAATACAAATTTATTGATAGTGAAAAAACGATTTATGATGCACCATACAGTGCTGAACAGTGTGTTCTTGCAGTAGTGGGAGGGGCCCAGCCCTCTGAACTATAAAGTCCAGGGGGACCACGCCCTCTACCACATTTCAGTAGAGTGAGTAAGAGACAGCAGTCATTCCAATCCGCCTGATGAGAACCTTGGGAAAGTTCGAAACGCGTCGCGAGAGTACCTGAATGACACAATACCGTAAAAATGAGTACAGCTGCCATCATTTTGAGTGGGGATGATGTTGAACAGCTCTGGAAAATTTTCTCTTCAGCCCATATAGGCGTTGAGTTGGTTCAGAAGGCCTCCATCATTGAGTGTCGTGATGTTGATGAGCCAAATTAATTTTTTCTCCGTCCACTGTGACGTTGAGTGTCTCTCCAATGTCCATACAGACGTTGGAAAATCGTGTTTGTGCCCTTCCACACATCTGCACTAAAACCTACCCTCGTTTTTTCTGCAAAATTAACCCTTTCTGGCGTAAACCTCGGCAATATAGCCCTATTGGATTTAGCACATGGCGAGTTAGCCCTCCATTTTATTATTTTATAATTATACATGTCTCTCTAGGACATTGCTGGGTTCACTTTGGTGTTTGTATTCGGGGAGCGGCCAGTAGAACGACGGACCGTGCCTAACCTGAATTTGTCTTCGGACAGTTTATGGTATTTATTTCCCCTAACCAAGCCAGTGCCTCTGCCTCTGGACCCTGGAGACTGCATTTGAGTGTTCCTTTTGGTGTTTGTGGGTGTTTAGGTATAATTATTAAATTTTAAAATTGAATACAAATTTATTGATAGTGAAAAAACGATTTATGATGCACCATACAGTGCTGAACAGTGTGTTCTTGCAGTAGTGGGAGGGGCCCAGCCCTCTGAACTATAAAGTCCAGGGGTACCACGCCCTCTACCACATTTCAGTAGAGTGAGTAAGAGACAGCAGTCATTCCAATCCGCCTGATGAGAACCTTGGGAAAGTTCGAAACGCGTCGCGAGAGTACCTGAATGACACAATACCGTAAAAATGAGTACAGCTGCCATCATTTTGAGTGGGGATGATGTTGAACAGCTCTGGAAAATTTTCTCTTCAGCCCATATAGGCGTTGAGTTGGTTCAGAAGGCCTCCATCATTGAGTGTCGTGATGTTGATGAGCCAAATTAATTTTTTCTCCGTCCACTGTGACGTTGAGTGTCTCTCCAATGTCCATACAGACGTTGGAAAATCGTGTTTGTGCCCTTCCACACATCTGCACTAAAACCTACCCTCGTTTTTTCTGCAAAATTAACCCTTTCTGGCGTAAACCTCGGCAATATAGCCCTATTGGATTTAGCACATGGCGAGTTAGCCCTCCATTTTATTATTTTATAATTATACATGTCTCTCTAGGACATTGCTGGGTTCACTTTGGTGTTTGTATTCGGGGAGCGGCCAGTAGAACGACGGACCGTGCCTAACCTGAATTTGTCTTCGGACAGTTTATGGTATTTATTTCCCCTAACCAAGCCAGTGCCTCTGCCTCTGGACCCTGGAGACTGCATTTGAGTGTTCCTTTTGGTGTTTGTGGGTGTTTAGGTATAATTATTAAATTTTAAAATTGAATACAAATTTATTGATAGTGAAAAAACGATTTATGATGCACCATACAGTGCTGAACAGTGTGTTCTTGCAGTAGTGGGAGGGGCCCAGCCCTCTGAACTATAAAGTCCAGGGGGACCACGCCCTCTACCACATTTCAGTAGAGTGAGTAAGAGACAGCAGTCATTCCAATCCGCCTGATGAGAACCTTGGGAAAGTTCGAAACGCGTCGCGAGAGTACCTGAATGACACAATACCGTAAAAATGAGTACAGCTGCCATCATTTTGAGTGGGGATGATGTTGAACAGCTCTGGAAAATTTTCTCTTCAGCCCATATAGGCGTTGAGTTGGTTCAGAAGGCCTCCATCATTGAGTGTCGTGATGTTGATGAGCCAAATTAATTTTTTCTCCGTCCACTGTGACGTTGAGTGTCTCTCCAATGTCCATACAGACGTTGGAAAATCGTGTTTGTGCCCTTCCACACATCTGCACTAAAACCTACCCTCGTTTTTTCTGCAAAATTAACCCTTTCTGGCGTAAACCTCGGCAATATAGCCCTATTGGATTTAGCACATGGCGAGTTAGCCCTCCATTTTATTATTTTATAATTATACATGTCTCTCTAGGACATTGCTGGGTTCACTTTGGTGTTTGTATTCGGGGAGCGGCCAGTAGAACGACGGACCGTGCCTAACCTGAATTTGTCTTCGGACAGTTTATGGTATTTATTTCCCCTAACCAAGCCAGTGCCTCTGCCTCTGGACCCTGGAGACTGCATTTGAGTGTTCCTTTTGGTGTTTGTGGGTGTTTAGGTATAATTATTAAATTTTAAAATTGAATACAAATTTATTGATAGTGAAAAAACGATTTATGATGCACCATACAGTGCTGAACAGTGTGTTCTTGCAGTAGTGGGAGGGGCCCAGCCCTCTGAACTATAAAGTCCAGGGGGACCACGCCCTCTACCACATTTCAGTAGAGTGAGTAAGAGACAGCAGTCATTCCAATCCGCCTGATGAGAACCTTGGGAAAGTTCGAAACGCGTCGCGAGAGTACCTGAATGACACAATACCGTAAAAATGAGTACAGCTGCCATCATTTTGAGTGGGGATGATGTTGAACAGCTCTGGAAAATTTTCTCTTCAGCCCATATAGGCGTTGAGTTGGTTCAGAAGGCCTCCATCATTGAGTGTCGTGATGTTGATGAGCCAAATTAATTTTTTCTCCGTCCACTGTGACGTTGAGTGTCTCTCCAATGTCCATACAGACGTTGGAAAATCGTGTTTGTGCCCTTCCACACATCTGCACTAAAACCTACCCTCGTTTTTTCTGCAAAATTAACCCTTTCTGGCGTAAACCTCGGCAATATAGCCCTATTGGATTTAGCACATGGCGAGTTAGCCCTCCATTTTATTATTTTATAATTATACATGTCTCTCTAGGACATTGCTGGGTTCACTTTGGTGTTTGTATTCGGGGAGCGGCCAGTAGAACGACGGACCGTGCCTAACCTGAATTTGTCTTCGGACAGTTTATGGTATTTATTTCCCCTAACCAAGCCAGTGCCTCTGCCTCTGGACCCTGGAGACTGCATTTGAGTGTTCCTTTTGGTGTTTGTGGGTGTTTAGGTATAATTATTAAATTTTAAAATTGAATACAAATTTATTGATAGTGAAAAAACGATTTATGATGCACCATACAGTGCTGAACAGTGTGTTCTTGCAGTAGTGGGAGGGGCCCAGCCCTCTGAACTATAAAGTCCAGGGGGACCACGCCCTCTACCACATTTCAGTAGAGTGAGTAAGAGACAGCAGTCATTCCAATCCGCCTGATGAGAACCTTGGGAAAGTTCGAAACGCGTCGCGAGAGTACCTGAATGACACAATACCGTAAAAATGAGTACAGCTGCCATCATTTTGAGTGGGGATGATGTTGAACAGCTCTGGAAAATTTTCTCTTCAGCCCATATAGGCGTTGAGTTGGTTCAGAAGGCCTCCATCATTGAGTGTCGTGATGTTGATGAGCCAAATTAATTTTTTCTCCGTCCACTGTGACGTTGAGTGTCTCTCCAATGTCCATACAGACGTTGGAAAATCGTGTTTGTGCCCTTCCACACATCTGCACTAAAACCTACCCTCGTTTTTTCTGCAAAATTAACCCTTTCTGGCGTAAACCTCGGCAATATAGCCCTATTGGATTTAGCACATGGCGAGTTAGCCCTCCATTTTATTATTTTATAATTATACATGTCTCTCTAGGACATTGCTGGGTTCACTTTGGTGTTTGTATTCGGGGAGCGGCCAGTAGAACGACGGACCGTGCCTAACCTGAATTTGTCTTCGGACAGTTTATGGTATTTATTTCCCCTAACCAAGCCAGTGCCTCTGCCTCTGGACCCTGGAGACTGCATTTGAGTGTTCCTTTTGGTGTTTGTGGGTGTTTAGGTATAATTATTAAATTTTAAAATTGAATACAAATTTATTGATAGTGAAAAAACGATTTATGATGCACCATACAGTGCTGAACAGTGTGTTCTTGCAGTAGTGGGAGGGGCCCAGCCCTCTGAACTATAAAGTCCAGGGGGACCACGCCCTCTACCACATTTCAGTAGAGTGAGTAAGAGACAGCAGTCATTCCAATCCGCCTGATGAGAACCTTGGGAAAGTTCGAAACGCGTCGCGAGAGTACCTGAATGACACAATACCGTAAAAATGAGTACAGCTGCCATCATTTTGAGTGGGGATGATGTTGAACAGCTCTGGAAAATTTTCTCTTCAGCCCATATAGGCGTTGAGTTGGTTCAGAAGGCCTCCATCATTGAGTGTCGTGATGTTGATGAGCCAAATTAATTTTTTCTCCGTCCACTGTGACGTTGAGTGTCTCTCCAATGTCCATACAGACGTTGGAAAATCGTGTTTGTGCCCTTCCACACATCTGCACTAAAACCTACCCTCGTTTTTTCTGCAAAATTAACCCTTTCTGGCGTAAACCTCGGCAATATAGCCCTATTGGATTTAGCACATGGCGAGTTAGCCCTCCATTTTATTATTTTATAATTATACATGTCTCTCTAGGACATTGCTGGGTTCACTTTGGTGTTTGTATTCGGGGAGCGGCCAGTAGAACGACGGACCGTGCCTAACCTGAATTTGTCTTCGGACAGTTTATGGTATTTATTTCCCCTAACCAAGCCAGTGCCTCTGCCTCTGGACCCTGGAGACTGCATTTGAGTGTTCCTTTTGGTGTTTGTGGGTGTTTAGGTATAATTATTAAATTTTAAAATTGAATACAAATTTATTGATAGTGAAAAAACGATTTATGATGCACCATACAGTGCTGAACAGTGTGTTCTTGCAGTAGTGGGAGGGGCCCAGCCCTCTGAACTATAAAGTCCAGGGGGACCACGCCCTCTACCACATTTCAGTAGAGTGAGTAAGAGACAGCAGTCATTCCAATCCGCCTGATGAGAACCTTGGGAAAGTTCGAAACGCGTCGCGAGAGTACCTGAATGACACAATACCGTAAAAATGAGTACAGCTGCCATCATTTTGAGTGGGGATGATGTTGAACAGCTCTGGAAAATTTTCTCTTCAGCCCATATAGGCGTTGAGTTGGTTCAGAAGGCCTCCATCATTGAGTGTCGTGATGTTGATGAGCCAAATTAATTTTTTCTCCGTCCACTGTGACGTTGAGTGTCTCTCCAATGTCCATACAGACGTTGGAAAATCGTGTTTGTGCCCTTCCACACATCTGCACTAAAACCTACCCTCGTTTTTTCTGCAAAATTAACCCTTTCTGGCGTAAACCTCGGCAATATAGCCCTATTGGATTTAGCACATGGCGAGTTAGCCCTCCATTTTATTATTTTATAATTATACATGTCTCTCTAGGACATTGCTGGGTTCACTTTGGTGTTTGTATTCGGGGAGCGGCCAGTAGAACGACGGACCGTGCCTAACCTGAATTTGTCTTCGGACAGTTTATGGTATTTATTTCCCCTAACCAAGCCAGTGCCTCTGCCTCTGGACCCTGGAGACTGCATTTGAGTGTTCCTTTTGGTGTTTGTGGGTGTTTAGGTATAATTATTAAATTTTAAAATTGAATACAAATTTATTGATAGTGAAAAAACGATTTATGATGCACCATACAGTGCTGAACAGTGTGTTCTTGCAGTAGTGGGAGGGGCCCAGCCCTCTGAACTATAAAGTCCAGGGGGACCACGCCCTCTACCACATTTCAGTAGAGTGAGTAAGAGACAGCAGTCATTCCAATCCGCCTGATGAGAACCTTGGGAAAGTTCGAAACGCGTCGCGAGAGTACCTGAATGACACAATACCGTAAAAATGAGTACAGCTGCCATCATTTTGAGTGGGGATGATGTTGAACAGCTCTGGAAAATTTTCTCTTCAGCCCATATAGGCGTTGAGTTGGTTCAGAAGGCCTCCATCATTGAGTGTCGTGATGTTGATGAGCCAAATTAATTTTTTCTCCGTCCACTGTGACGTTGAGTGTCTCTCCAATGTCCATACAGACGTTGGAAAATCGTGTTTGTGCCCTTCCACACATCTGCACTAAAACCTACCCTCGTTTTTTCTGCAAAATTAACCCTTTCTGGCGTAAACCTCGGCAATATAGCCCTATTGGATTTAGCACATGGCGAGTTAGCCCTCCATTTTATTATTTTATAATTATACATGTCTCTCTAGGACATTGCTGGGTTCACTTTGGTGTTTGTATTCGGGGAGCGGCCAGTAGAACGACGGACCGTGCCTAACCTGAATTTGTCTTCGGACAGTTTATGGTATTTATTTCCCCTAACCAAGCCAGTGCCTCTGCCTCTGGACCCTGGAGACTGCATTTGAGTGTTCCTTTTGGTGTTTGTGGGTGTTTAGGTATAATTATTAAATTTTAAAATTGAATACAAATTTATTGATAGTGAAAAAACGATTTATGATGCACCATACAGTGCTGAACAGTGTGTTCTTGCAGTAGTGGGAGGGGCCCAGCCCTCTGAACTATAAAGTCCAGGGGGACCACGCCCTCTACCACATTTCAGTAGAGTGAGTAAGAGACAGCAGTCATTCCAATCCGCCTGATGAGAACCTTGGGAAAGTTCGAAACGCGTCGCGAGAGTACCTGAATGACACAATACCGTAAAAATGAGTACAGCTGCCATCATTTTGAGTGGGGATGATGTTGAACAGCTCTGGAAAATTTTCTCTTCAGCCCATATAGGCGTTGAGTTGGTTCAGAAGGCCTCCATCATTGAGTGTCGTGATGTTGATGAGCCAAATTAATTTTTTCTCCGTCCACTGTGACGTTGAGTGTCTCTCCAATGTCCATACAGACGTTGGAAAATCGTGTTTGTGCCCTTCCACACATCTGCACTAAAACCTACCCTCGTTTTTTCTGCAAAATTAACCCTTTCTGGCGTAAACCTCGGCAATATAGCCCTATTGGATTTAGCACATGGCGAGTTAGCCCTCCATTTTATTATTTTATAATTATACATGTCTCTCTAGGACATTGCTGGGTTCACTTTGGTGTTTGTATTCGGGGAGCGGCCAGTAGAACGACGGACCGTGCCTAACCTGAATTTGTCTTCGGACAGTTTATGGTATTTATTTCCCCTAACCAAGCCAGTGCCTCTGCCTCTGGACCCTGGAGACTGCATTTGAGTGTTCCTTTTGGTGTTTGTGGGTGTTTAGGTATAATTATTAAATTTTAAAATTGAATACAAATTTATTGATAGTGAAAAAACGATTTATGATGCACCATACAGTGCTGAACAGTGTGTTCTTGCAGTAGTGGGAGGGGCCCAGCCCTCTGAACTATAAAGTCCAGGGGGACCACGCCCTCTACCACATTTCAGTAGAGTGAGTAAGAGACAGCAGTCATTCCAATCCGCCTGATGAGAACCTTGGGAAAGTTCGAAACGCGTCGCGAGAGTACCTGAATGACACAATACCGTAAAAATGAGTACAGCTGCCATCATTTTGAGTGGGGATGATGTTGAACAGCTCTGGAAAATTTTCTCTTCAGCCCATATAGGCGTTGAGTTGGTTCAGAAGGCCTCCATCATTGAGTGTCGTGATGTTGATGAGCCAAATTAATTTTTTCTCCGTCCACTGTGACGTTGAGTGTCTCTCCAATGTCCATACAGACGTTGGAAAATCGTGTTTGTGCCCTTCCACACATCTGCACTAAAACCTACCCTCGTTTTTTCTGCAAAATTAACCCTTTCTGGCGTAAACCTCGGCAATATAGCCCTATTGGATTTAGCACATGGCGAGTTAGCCCTCCATTTTATTATTTTATAATTATACATGTCTCTCTAGGACATTGCTGGGTTCACTTTGGTGTTTGTATTCGGGGAGCGGCCAGTAGAACGACGGACCGTGCCTAACCTGAATTTGTCTTCGGACAGTTTATGGTATTTATTTCCCCTAACCAAGCCAGTGCCTCTGCCTCTGGACCCTGGAGACTGCATTTGAGTGTTCCTTTTGGTGTTTGTGGGTGTTTAGGTATAATTATTAAATTTTAAAATTGAATACAAATTTATTGATAGTGAAAAAACGATTTATGATGCACCATACAGTGCTGAACAGTGTGTTCTTGCAGTAGTGGGAGGGGCCCAGCCCTCTGAACTATAAAGTCCAGGGGGACCACGCCCTCTACCACATTTCAGTAGAGTGAGTAAGAGACAGCAGTCATTCCAATCCGCCTGATGAGAACCTTGGGAAAGTTCGAAACGCGTCGCGAGAGTACCTGAATGACACAATACCGTAAAAATGAGTACAGCTGCCATCATTTTGAGTGGGGATGATGTTGAACAGCTCTGGAAAATTTTCTCTTCAGCCCATATAGGCGTTGAGTTGGTTCAGAAGGCCTCCATCATTGAGTGTCGTGATGTTGATGAGCCAAATTAATTTTTTCTCCGTCCACTGTGACGTTGAGTGTCTCTCCAATGTCCATACAGACGTTGGAAAATCGTGTTTGTGCCCTTCCACACATCTGCACTAAAACCTACCCTCGTTTTTTCTGCAAAATTAACCCTTTCTGGCGTAAACCTCGGCAATATAGCCCTATTGGATTTAGCACATGGCGAGTTAGCCCTCCATTTTATTATTTTATAATTATACATGTCTCTCTAGGACATTGCTGGGTTCACTTTGGTGTTTGTATTCGGGGAGCGGCCAGTAGAACGACGGACCGTGCCTAACCTGAATTTGTCTTCGGACAGTTTATGGTATTTATTTCCCCTAACCAAGCCAGTGCCTCTGCCTCTGGACCCTGGAGACTGCATTTGAGTGTTCCTTTTGGTGTTTGTGGGTGTTTAGGTATAATTATTAAATTTTAAAATTGAATACAAATTTATTGATAGTGAAAAAACGATTTATGATGCACCATACAGTGCTGAACAGTGTGTTCTTGCAGTAGTGGGAGGGGCCCAGCCCTCTGAACTATAAAGTCCAGGGGGACCACGCCCTCTACCACATTTCAGTAGAGTGAGTAAGAGACAGCAGTCATTCCAATCCGCCTGATGAGAACCTTGGGAAAGTTCGAAACGCGTCGCGAGAGTACCTGAATGACACAATACCGTAAAAATGAGTACAGCTGCCATCATTTTGAGTGGGGATGATGTTGAACAGCTCTGGAAAATTTTCTCTTCAGCCCATATAGGCGTTGAGTTGGTTCAGAAGGCCTCCATCATTGAGTGTCGTGATGTTGATGAGCCAAATTAATTTTTTCTCCGTCCACTGTGACGTTGAGTGTCTCTCCAATGTCCATACAGACGTTGGAAAATCGTGTTTGTGCCCTTCCACACATCTGCACTAAAACCTACCCTCGTTTTTTCTGCAAAATTAACCCTTTCTGGCGTAAACCTCGGCAATATAGCCCTATTGGATTTAGCACATGGCGAGTTAGCCCTCCATTTTATTATTTTATAATTATACATGTCTCTCTAGGACATTGCTGGGTTCACTTTGGTGTTTGTATTCGGGGAGCGGCCAGTAGAACGACGGACCGTGCCTAACCTGAATTTGTCTTCGGACAGTTTATGGTATTTATTTCCCCTAACCAAGCCAGTGCCTCTGCCTCTGGACCCTGGAGACTGCATTTGAGTGTTCCTTTTGGTGTTTGTGGGTGTTTAGGTATAATTATTAAATTTTAAAATTGAATACAAATTTATTGATAGTGAAAAAACGATTTATGATGCACCATACAGTGCTGAACAGTGTGTTCTTGCAGTAGTGGGAGGGGCCCAGCCCTCTGAACTATAAAGTCCAGGGGGACCACGCCCTCTACCACATTTCAGTAGAGTGAGTAAGAGACAGCAGTCATTCCAATCCGCCTGATGAGAACCTTGGGAAAGTTCGAAACGCGTCGCGAGAGTACCTGAATGACACAATACCGTAAAAATGAGTACAGCTGCCATCATTTTGAGTGGGGATGATGTTGAACAGCTCTGGAAAATTTTCTCTTCAGCCCATATAGGCGTTGAGTTGGTTCAGAAGGCCTCCATCATTGAGTGTCGTGATGTTGATGAGCCAAATTAATTTTTTCTCCGTCCACTGTGACGTTGAGTGTCTCTCCAATGTCCATACAGACGTTGGAAAATCGTGTTTGTGCCCTTCCACACATCTGCACTAAAACCTACCCTCGTTTTTTCTGCAAAATTAACCCTTTCTGGCGTAAACCTCGGCAATATAGCCCTATTGGATTTAGCACATGGCGAGTTAGCCCTCCATTTTATTATTTTATAATTATACATGTCTCTCTAGGACATTGCTGGGTTCACTTTGGTGTTTGTATTCGGGGAGCGGCCAGTAGAACGACGGACCGTGCCTAACCTGAATTTGTCTTCGGACAGTTTATGGTATTTATTTCCCCTAACCAAGCCAGTGCCTCTGCCTCTGGACCCTGGAGACTGCATTTGAGTGTTCCTTTTGGTGTTTGTGGGTGTTTAGGTATAATTATTAAATTTTAAAATTGAATACAAATTTATTGATAGTGAAAAAACGATTTATGATGCACCATACAGTGCTGAACAGTGTGTTCTTGCAGTAGTGGGAGGGGCCCAGCCCTCTGAACTATAAAGTCCAGGGGGACCACGCCCTCTACCACATTTCAGTAGAGTGAGTAAGAGACAGCAGTCATTCCAATCCGCCTGATGAGAACCTTGGGAAAGTTCGAAACGCGTCGCGAGAGTACCTGAATGACACAATACCGTAAAAATGAGTACAGCTGCCATCATTTTGAGTGGGGATGATGTTGAACAGCTCTGGAAAATTTTCTCTTCAGCCCATATAGGCGTTGAGTTGGTTCAGAAGGCCTCCATCATTGAGTGTCGTGATGTTGATGAGCCAAATTAATTTTTTCTCCGTCCACTGTGACGTTGAGTGTCTCTCCAATGTCCATACAGACGTTGGAAAATCGTGTTTGTGCCCTTCCACACATCTGCACTAAAACCTACCCTCGTTTTTTCTGCAAAATTAACCCTTTCTGGCGTAAACCTCGGCAATATAGCCCTATTGGATTTAGCACATGGCGAGTTAGCCCTCCATTTTATTATTTTATAATTATACATGTCTCTCTAGGACATTGCTGGGTTCACTTTGGTGTTTGTATTCGGGGAGCGGCCAGTAGAACGACGGACCGTGCCTAACCTGAATTTGTCTTCGGACAGTTTATGGTATTTATTTCCCCTAACCAAGCCAGTGCCTCTGCCTCTGGACCCTGGAGACTGCATTTGAGTGTTCCTTTTGGTGTTTGTGGGTGTTTAGGTATAATTATTAAATTTTAAAATTGAATACAAATTTATTGATAGTGAAAAAACGATTTATGATGCACCATACAGTGCTGAACAGTGTGTTCTTGCAGTAGTGGGAGGGGCCCAGCCCTCTGAACTATAAAGTCCAGGGGGACCACGCCCTCTACCACATTTCAGTAGAGGGAGTAAGAGACAGCAGTCATTCCAATCCGCCTGATGAGAACCTTGGGAAAGTTCGAAACGCGTCGCGAGAGTACCTGAATGACACAATACCGTAAAAATGAGTACAGCTGCCATCATTTTGAGTGGGGATGATGTTGAACAGCTCTGGAAAATTTTCTCTTCAGCCCATATAGGCGTTGAGTTGGTTCAGAAGGCCTCCATCATTGAGTGTCGTGATGTTGATGAGCCAAATTAATTTTTTCTCCGTCCACTGTGACGTTGAGTGTCTCTCCAATGTCCATACAGACGTTGGAAAATCGTGTTTGTGCCCTTCCACACATCTGCACTAAAACCTACCCTCGTTTTTTCTGCAAAATTAACCCTTTCTGGCGTAAACCTCGGCAATATAGCCCTATTGGATTTAGCACATGGCGAGTTAGCCCTCCATTTTATTATTTTATAATTATACATGTCTCTCTAGGACATTGCTGGGTTCACTTTGGTGTTTGTATTCGGGGAGCGGCCAGTAGAACGACGGACCGTGCCTAACCTGAATTTGTCTTCGGACAGTTTATGGTATTTATTTCCCCTAACCAAGCCAGTGCCTCTGCCTCTGGACCCTGGAGACTGCATTTGAGTGTTCCTTTTGGTGTTTGTGGGTGTTTAGGTATAATTATTAAATTTTAAAATTGAATACAAATTTATTGATAGTGAAAAAACGATTTATGATGCACCATACAGTGCTGAACAGTGTGTTCTTGCAGTAGTGGGAGGGGCCCAGCCCTCTGAACTATAAAGTCCAGGGGGACCACGCCCTCTACCACATTTCAGTAGAGTGAGTAAGAGACAGCAGTCATTCCAATCCGCCTGATGAGAACCTTGGGAAAGTTCGAAACGCGTCGCGAGAGTACCTGAATGACACAATACCGTAAAAATGAGTACAGCTGCCATCATTTTGAGTGGGGATGATGTTGAACAGCTCTGGAAAATTTTCTCTTCAGCCCATATAGGCGTTGAGTTGGTTCAGAAGGCCTCCATCATTGAGTGTCGTGATGTTGATGAGCCAAATTAATTTTTTCTCCGTCCACTGTGACGTTGAGTGTCTCTCCAATGTCCATACAGACGTTGGAAAATCGTGTTTGTGCCCTTCCACACATCTGCACTAAAACCTACCCTCGTTTTTTCTGCAAAATTAACCCTTTCTGGCGTAAACCTCGGCAATATAGCCCTATTGGATTTAGCACATGGCGAGTTAGCCCTCCATTTTATTATTTTATAATTATACATGTCTCTCTAGGACATTGCTGGGTTCACTTTGGTGTTTGTATTCGGGGAGCGGCCAGTAGAACGACGGACCGTGCCTAACCTGAATTTGTCTTCGGACAGTTTATGGTATTTATTTCCCCTAACCAAGCCAGTGCCTCTGCCTCTGGACCCTGGAGACTGCATTTGAGTGTTCCTTTTGGTGTTTGTGGGTGTTTAGGTATAATTATTAAATTTTAAAATTGAATACAAATTTATTGATAGTGAAAAAACGATTTATGATGCACCATACAGTGCTGAACAGTGTGTTCTTGCAGTAGTGGGAGGGGCCCAGCCCTCTGAACTATAAAGTCCAGGGGGACCACGCCCTCTACCACATTTCAGTAGAGTGAGTAAGAGACAGCAGTCATTCCAATCCGCCTGATGAGAACCTTGGGAAAGTTCGAAACGCGTCGCGAGAGTACCTGAATGACACAATACCGTAAAAATGAGTACAGCTGCCATCATTTTGAGTGGGGATGATGTTGAACAGCTCTGGAAAATTTTCTCTTCAGCCCATATAGGCGTTGAGTTGGTTCAGAAGGCCTCCATCATTGAGTGTCGTGATGTTGATGAGCCAAATTAATTTTTTCTCCGTCCACTGTGACGTTGAGTGTCTCTCCAATGTCCATACAGACGTTGGAAAATCGTGTTTGTGCCCTTCCACACATCTGCACTAAAACCTACCCTCGTTTTTTCTGCAAAATTAACCCTTTCTGGCGTAAACCTCGGCAATATAGCCCTATTGGATTTAGCACATGGCGAGTTAGCCCTCCATTTTATTATTTTATAATTATACATGTCTCTCTAGGACATTGCTGGGTTCACTTTGGTGTTTGTATTCGGGGAGCGGCCAGTAGAACGACGGACCGTGCCTAACCTGAATTTGTCTTCGGACAGTTTATGGTATTTATTTCCCCTAACCAAGCCAGTGCCTCTGCCTCTGGACCCTGGAGACTGCATTTGAGTGTTCCTTTTGGTGTTTGTGGGTGTTTAGGTATAATTATTAAATTTTAAAATTGAATACAAATTTATTGATAGTGAAAAAACGATTTATGATGCACCATACAGTGCTGAACAGTGTGTTCTTGCAGTAGTGGGAGGGGCCCAGCCCTCTGAACTATAAAGTCCAGGGGGACCACGCCCTCTACCACATTTCAGTAGAGTGAGTAAGAGACAGCAGTCATTCCAATCCGCCTGATGAGAACCTTGGGAAAGTTCGAAACGCGTCGCGAGAGTACCTGAATGACACAATACCGTAAAAATGAGTACAGCTGCCATCATTTTGAGTGGGGATGATGTTGAACAGCTCTGGAAAATTTTCTCTTCAGCCCATATAGGCGTTGAGTTGGTTCAGAAGGCCTCCATCATTGAGTGTCGTGATGTTGATGAGCCAAATTAATTTTTTCTCCGTCCACTGTGACGTTGAGTGTCTCTCCAATGTCCATACAGACGTTGGAAAATCGTGTTTGTGCCCTTCCACACATCTGCACTAAAACCTACCCTCGTTTTTTCTGCAAAATTAACCCTTTCTGGCGTAAACCTCGGCAATATAGCCCTATTGGATTTAGCACATGGCGAGTTAGCCCTCCATTTTATTATTTTATAATTATACATGTCTCTCTAGGACATTGCTGGGTTCACTTTGGTGTTTGTATTCGGGGAGCGGCCAGTAGAACGACGGACCGTGCCTAACCTGAATTTGTCTTCGGACAGTTTATGGTATTTATTTCCCCTAACCAAGCCAGTGCCTCTGCCTCTGGACCCTGGAGACTGCATTTGAGTGTTCCTTTTGGTGTTTGTGGGTGTTTAGGTATAATTATTAAATTTTAAAATTGAATACAAATTTATTGATAGTGAAAAAACGATTTATGATGCACCATACAGTGCTGAACAGTGTGTTCTTGCAGTAGTGGGAGGGGCCCAGCCCTCTGAACTATAAAGTCCAGGGGGACCACGCCCTCTACCACATTTCAGTAGAGTGAGTAAGAGACAGCAGTCATTCCAATCCGCCTGATGAGAACCTTGGGAAAGTTCGAAACGCGTCGCGAGAGTACCTGAATGACACAATACCGTAAAAATGAGTACAGCTGCCATCATTTTGAGTGGGGATGATGTTGAACAGCTCTGGAAAATTTTCTCTTCAGCCCATATAGGCGTTGAGTTGGTTCAGAAGGCCTCCATCATTGAGTGTCGTGATGTTGATGAGCCAAATTAATTTTTTCTCCGTCCACTGTGACGTTGAGTGTCTCTCCAATGTCCATACAGACGTTGGAAAATCGTGTTTGTGCCCTTCCACACATCTGCACTAAAACCTACCCTCGTTTTTTCTGCAAAATTAACCCTTTCTGGCGTAAACCTCGGCAATATAGCCCTATTGGATTTAGCACATGGCGAGTTAGCCCTCCATTTTATTATTTTATAATTATACATGTCTCTCTAGGACATTGCTGGGTTCACTTTGGTGTTTGTATTCGGGGAGCGGCCAGTAGAACGACGGACCGTGCCTAACCTGAATTTGTCTTCGGACAGTTTATGGTATTTATTTCCCCTAACCAAGCCAGTGCCTCTGCCTCTGGACCCTGGAGACTGCATTTGAGTGTTCCTTTTGGTGTTTGTGGGTGTTTAGGTATAATTATTAAATTTTAAAATTGAATACAAATTTATTGATAGTGAAAAAACGATTTATGATGCACCATACAGTGCTGAACAGTGTGTTCTTGCAGTAGTGGGAGGGGCCCAGCCCTCTGAACTATAAAGTCCAGGGGGACCACGCCCTCTACCACATTTCAGTAGAGTGAGTAAGAGACAGCAGTCATTCCAATCCGCCTGATGAGAACCTTGGGAAAGTTCGAAACGCGTCGCGAGAGTACCTGAATGACACAATACCGTAAAAATGAGTACAGCTGCCATCATTTTGAGTGGGGATGATGTTGAACAGCTCTGGAAAATTTTCTCTTCAGCCCATATAGGCGTTGAGTTGGTTCAGAAGGCCTCCATCATTGAGTGTCGTGATGTTGATGAGCCAAATTAATTTTTTCTCCGTCCACTGTGACGTTGAGTGTCTCTCCAATGTCCATACAGACGTTGGAAAATCGTGTTTGTGCCCTTCCACACATCTGCACTAAAACCTACCCTCGTTTTTTCTGCAAAATTAACCCTTTCTGGCGTAAACCTCGGCAATATAGCCCTATTGGATTTAGCACATGGCGAGTTAGCCCTCCATTTTATTATTTTATAATTATACATGTCTCTCTAGGACATTGCTGGGTTCACTTTGGTGTTTGTATTCGGGGAGCGGCCAGTAGAACGACGGACCGTGCCTAACCTGAATTTGTCTTCGGACAGTTTATGGTATTTATTTCCCCTAACCAAGCCAGTGCCTCTGCCTCTGGACCCTGGAGACTGCATTTGAGTGTTCCTTTTGGTGTTTGTGGGTGTTTAGGTATAATTATTAAATTTTAAAATTGAATACAAATTTATTGATAGTGAAAAAACGATTTATGATGCACCATACAGTGCTGAACAGTGTGTTCTTGCAGTAGTGGGAGGGGCCCAGCCCTCTGAACTATAAAGTCCAGGGGGACCACGCCCTCTACCACATTTCAGTAGAGTGAGTAAGAGACAGCAGTCATTCCAATCCGCCTGATGAGAACCTTGGGAAAGTTCGAAACGCGTCGCGAGAGTACCTGAATGACACAATACCGTAAAAATGAGTACAGCTGCCATCATTTTGAGTGGGGATGATGTTGAACAGCTCTGGAAAATTTTCTCTTCAGCCCATATAGGCGTTGAGTTGGTTCAGAAGGCCTCCATCATTGAGTGTCGTGATGTTGATGAGCCAAATTAATTTTTTCTCCGTCCACTGTGACGTTGAGTGTCTCTCCAATGTCCATACAGACGTTGGAAAATCGTGTTTGTGCCCTTCCACACATCTGCACTAAAACCTACCCTCGTTTTTTCTGCAAAATTAACCCTTTCTGGCGTAAACCTCGGCAATATAGCCCTATTGGATTTAGCACATGGCGAGTTAGCCCTCCATTTTATTATTTTATAATTATACATGTCTCTCTAGGACATTGCTGGGTTCACTTTGGTGTTTGTATTCGGGGAGCGGCCAGTAGAACGACGGACCGTGCCTAACCTGAATTTGTCTTCGGACAGTTTATGGTATTTATTTCCCCTAACCAAGCCAGTGCCTCTGCCTCTGGACCCTGGAGACTGCATTTGAGTGTTCCTTTTGGTGTTTGTGGGTGTTTAGGTATAATTATTAAATTTTAAAATTGAATACAAATTTATTGATAGTGAAAAAACGATTTATGATGCACCATACAGTGCTGAACAGTGTGTTCTTGCAGTAGTGGGAGGGGCCCAGCCCTCTGAACTATAAAGTCCAGGGGGACCACGCCCTCTACCACATTTCAGTAGAGTGAGTAAGAGACAGCAGTCATTCCAATCCGCCTGATGAGAACCTTGGGAAAGTTCGAAACGCGTCGCGAGAGTACCTGAATGACACAATACCGTAAAAATGAGTACAGCTGCCATCATTTTGAGTGGGGATGATGTTGAACAGCTCTGGAAAATTTTCTCTTCAGCCCATATAGGCGTTGAGTTGGTTCAGAAGGCCTCCATCATTGAGTGTCGTGATGTTGATGAGCCAAATTAATTTTTTCTCCGTCCACTGTGACGTTGAGTGTCTCTCCAATGTCCATACAGACGTTGGAAAATCGTGTTTGTGCCCTTCCACACATCTGCACTAAAACCTACCCTCGTTTTTTCTGCAAAATTAACCCTTTCTGGCGTAAACCTCGGCAATATAGCCCTATTGGATTTAGCACATGGCGAGTTAGCCCTCCATTTTATTATTTTATAATTATACATGTCTCTCTAGGACATTGCTGGGTTCACTTTGGTGTTTGTATTCGGGGAGCGGCCAGTAGAACGACGGACCGTGCCTAACCTGAATTTGTCTTCGGACAGTTTATGGTATTTATTTCCCCTAACCAAGCCAGTGCCTCTGCCTCTGGACCCTGGAGACTGCATTTGAGTGTTCCTTTTGGTGTTTGTGGGTGTTTAGGTATAATTATTAAATTTTAAAATTGAATACAAATTTATTGATAGTGAAAAAACGATTTATGATGCACCATACAGTGCTGAACAGTGTGTTCTTGCAGTAGTGGGAGGGGCCCAGCCCTCTGAACTATAAAGTCCAGGGGGACCACGCCCTCTACCACATTTCAGTAGAGTGAGTAAGAGACAGCAGTCATTCCAATCCGCCTGATGAGAACCTTGGGAAAGTTCGAAACGCGTCGCGAGAGTACCTGAATGACACAATACCGTAAAAATGAGTACAGCTGCCATCATTTTGAGTGGGGATGATGTTGAACAGCTCTGGAAAATTTTCTCTTCAGCCCATATAGGCGTTGAGTTGGTTCAGAAGGCCTCCATCATTGAGTGTCGTGATGTTGATGAGCCAAATTAATTTTTTCTCCGTCCACTGTGACGTTGAGTGTCTCTCCAATGTCCATACAGACGTTGGAAAATCGTGTTTGTGCCCTTCCACACATCTGCACTAAAACCTACCCTCGTTTTTTCTGCAAAATTAACCCTTTCTGGCGTAAACCTCGGCAATATAGCCCTATTGGATTTAGCACATGGCGAGTTAGCCCTCCATTTTATTATTTTATAATTATACATGTCTCTCTAGGACATTGCTGGGTTCACTTTGGTGTTTGTATTCGGGGAGCGGCCAGTAGAACGACGGACCGTGCCTAACCTGAATTTGTCTTCGGACAGTTTATGGTATTTATTTCCCCTAACCAAGCCAGTGCCTCTGCCTCTGGACCCTGGAGACTGCATTTGAGTGTTCCTTTTGGTGTTTGTGGGTGTTTAGGTATAATTATTAAATTTTAAAATTGAATACAAATTTATTGATAGTGAAAAAACGATTTATGATGCACCATACAGTGCTGAACAGTGTGTTCTTGCAGTAGTGGGAGGGGCCCAGCCCTCTGAACTATAAAGTCCAGGGGGACCACGCCCTCTACCACATTTCAGTAGAGTGAGTAAGAGACAGCAGTCATTCCAATCCGCCTGATGAGAACCTTGGGAAAGTTCGAAACGCGTCGCGAGAGTACCTGAATGACACAATACCGTAAAAATGAGTACAGCTGCCATCATTTTGAGTGGGGATGATGTTGAACAGCTCTGGAAAATTTTCTCTTCAGCCCATATAGGCGTTGAGTTGGTTCAGAAGGCCTCCATCATTGAGTGTCGTGATGTTGATGAGCCAAATTAATTTTTTCTCCGTCCACTGTGACGTTGAGTGTCTCTCCAATGTCCATACAGACGTTGGAAAATCGTGTTTGTGCCCTTCCACACATCTGCACTAAAACCTACCCTCGTTTTTTCTGCAAAATTAACCCTTTCTGGCGTAAACCTCGGCAATATAGCCCTATTGGATTTAGCACATGGCGAGTTAGCCCTCCATTTTATTATTTTATAATTATACATGTCTCTCTAGGACATTGCTGGGTTCACTTTGGTGTTTGTATTCGGGGAGCGGCCAGTAGAACGACGGACCGTGCCTAACCTGAATTTGTCTTCGGACAGTTTATGGTATTTATTTCCCCTAACCAAGCCAGTGCCTCTGCCTCTGGACCCTGGAGACTGCATTTGAGTGTTCCTTTTGGTGTTTGTGGGTGTTTAGGTATAATTATTAAATTTTAAAATTGAATACAAATTTATTGATAGTGAAAAAACGATTTATGATGCACCATACAGTGCTGAACAGTGTGTTCTTGCAGTAGTGGGAGGGGCCCAGCCCTCTGAACTATAAAGTCCAGGGGGACCACGCCCTCTACCACATTTCAGTAGAGTGAGTAAGAGACAGCAGTCATTCCAATCCGCCTGATGAGAACCTTGGGAAAGTTCGAAACGCGTCGCGAGAGTACCTGAATGACACAATACCGTAAAAATGAGTACAGCTGCCATCATTTTGAGTGGGGATGATGTTGAACAGCTCTGGAAAATTTTCTCTTCAGCCCATATAGGCGTTGAGTTGGTTCAGAAGGCCTCCATCATTGAGTGTCGTGATGTTGATGAGCCAAATTAATTTTTTCTCCGTCCACTGTGACGTTGAGTGTCTCTCCAATGTCCATACAGACGTTGGAAAATCGTGTTTGTGCCCTTCCACACATCTGCACTAAAACCTACCCTCGTTTTTTCTGCAAAATTAACCCTTTCTGGCGTAAACCTCGGCAATATAGCCCTATTGGATTTAGCACATGGCGAGTTAGCCCTCCATTTTATTATTTTATAATTATACATGTCTCTCTAGGACATTGCTGGGTTCACTTTGGTGTTTGTATTCGGGGAGCGGCCAGTAGAACGACGGACCGTGCCTAACCTGAATTTGTCTTCGGACAGTTTATGGTATTTATTTCCCCTAACCAAGCCAGTGCCTCTGCCTCTGGACCCTGGAGACTGCATTTGAGTGTTCCTTTTGGTGTTTGTGGGTGTTTAGGTATAATTATTAAATTTTAAAATTGAATACAAATTTATTGATAGTGAAAAAACGATTTATGATGCACCATACAGTGCTGAACAGTGTGTTCTTGCAGTAGTGGGAGGGGCCCAGCCCTCTGAACTATAAAGTCCAGGGGGACCACGCCCTCTACCACATTTCAGTAGAGTGAGTAAGAGACAGCAGTCATTCCAATCCGCCTGATGAGAACCTTGGGAAAGTTCGAAACGCGTCGCGAGAGTACCTGAATGACACAATACCGTAAAAATGAGTACAGCTGCCATCATTTTGAGTGGGGATGATGTTGAACAGCTCTGGAAAATTTTCTCTTCAGCCCATATAGGCGTTGAGTTGGTTCAGAAGGCCTCCATCATTGAGTGTCGTGATGTTGATGAGCCAAATTAATTTTTTCTCCGTCCACTGTGACGTTGAGTGTCTCTCCAATGTCCATACAGACGTTGGAAAATCGTGTTTGTGCCCTTCCACACATCTGCACTAAAACCTACCCTCGTTTTTTCTGCAAAATTAACCCTTTCTGGCGTAAACCTCGGCAATATAGCCCTATTGGATTTAGCACATGGCGAGTTAGCCCTCCATTTTATTATTTTATAATTATACATGTCTCTCTAGGACATTGCTGGGTTCACTTTGGTGTTTGTATTCGGGGAGCGGCCAGTAGAACGACGGACCGTGCCTAACCTGAATTTGTCTTCGGACAGTTTATGGTATTTATTTCCCCTAACCAAGCCAGTGCCTCTGCCTCTGGACCCTGGAGACTGCATTTGAGTGTTCCTTTTGGTGTTTGTGGGTGTTTAGGTATAATTATTAAATTTTAAAATTGAATACAAATTTATTGATAGTGAAAAAACGATTTATGATGCACCATACAGTGCTGAACAGTGTGTTCTTGCAGTAGTGGGAGGGGCCCAGCCCTCTGAACTATAAAGTCCAGGGGGACCACGCCCTCTACCACATTTCAGTAGAGTGAGTAAGAGACAGCAGTCATTCCAATCCGCCTGATGAGAACCTTGGGAAAGTTCGAAACGCGTCGCGAGAGTACCTGAATGACACAATACCGTAAAAATGAGTACAGCTGCCATCATTTTGAGTGGGGATGATGTTGAACAGCTCTGGAAAATTTTCTCTTCAGCCCATATAGGCGTTGAGTTGGTTCAGAAGGCCTCCATCATTGAGTGTCGTGATGTTGATGAGCCAAATTAATTTTTTCTCCGTCCACTGTGACGTTGAGTGTCTCTCCAATGTCCATACAGACGTTGGAAAATCGTGTTTGTGCCCTTCCACACATCTGCACTAAAACCTACCCTCGTTTTTTCTGCAAAATTAACCCTTTCTGGCGTAAACCTCGGCAATATAGCCCTATTGGATTTAGCACATGGCGAGTTAGCCCTCCATTTTATTATTTTATAATTATACATGTCTCTCTAGGACATTGCTGGGTTCACTTTGGTGTTTGTATTCGGGGAGCGGCCAGTAGAACGACGGACCGTGCCTAACCTGAATTTGTCTTCGGACAGTTTATGGTATTTATTTCCCCTAACCAAGCCAGTGCCTCTGCCTCTGGACCCTGGAGACTGCATTTGAGTGTTCCTTTTGGTGTTTGTGGGTGTTTAGGTATAATTATTAAATTTTAAAATTGAATACAAATTTATTGATAGTGAAAAAACGATTTATGATGCACCATACAGTGCTGAACAGTGTGTTCTTGCAGTAGTGGGAGGGGCCCAGCCCTCTGAACTATAAAGTCCAGGGGGACCACGCCCTCTACCACATTTCAGTAGAGTGAGTAAGAGACAGCAGTCATTCCAATCCGCCTGATGAGAACCTTGGGAAAGTTCGAAACGCGTCGCGAGAGTACCTGAATGACACAATACCGTAAAAATGAGTACAGCTGCCATCATTTTGAGTGGGGATGATGTTGAACAGCTCTGGAAAATTTTCTCTTCAGCCCATATAGGCGTTGAGTTGGTTCAGAAGGCCTCCATCATTGAGTGTCGTGATGTTGATGAGCCAAATTAATTTTTTCTCCGTCCACTGTGACGTTGAGTGTCTCTCCAATGTCCATACAGACGTTGGAAAATCGTGTTTGTGCCCTTCCACACATCTGCACTAAAACCTACCCTCGTTTTTTCTGCAAAATTAACCCTTTCTGGCGTAAACCTCGGCAATATAGCCCTATTGGATTTAGCACATGGCGAGTTAGCCCTCCATTTTATTATTTTATAATTATACATGTCTCTCTAGGACATTGCTGGGTTCACTTTGGTGTTTGTATTCGGGGAGCGGCCAGTAGAACGACGGACCGTGCCTAACCTGAATTTGTCTTCGGACAGTTTATGGTATTTATTTCCCCTAACCAAGCCAGTGCCTCTGCCTCTGGACCCTGGAGACTGCATTTGAGTGTTCCTTTTGGTGTTTGTGGGTGTTTAGGTATAATTATTAAATTTTAAAATTGAATACAAATTTATTGATAGTGAAAAAACGATTTATGATGCACCATACAGTGCTGAACAGTGTGTTCTTGCAGTAGTGGGAGGGGCCCAGCCCTCTGAACTATAAAGTCCAGGGGGACCACGCCCTCTACCACATTTCAGTAGAGTGAGTAAGAGACAGCAGTCATTCCAATCCGCCTGATGAGAACCTTGGGAAAGTTCGAAACGCGTCGCGAGAGTACCTGAATGACACAATACCGTAAAAATGAGTACAGCTGCCATCATTTTGAGTGGGGATGATGTTGAACAGCTCTGGAAAATTTTCTCTTCAGCCCATATAGGCGTTGAGTTGGTTCAGAAGGCCTCCATCATTGAGTGTCGTGATGTTGATGAGCCAAATTAATTTTTTCTCCGTCCACTGTGACGTTGAGTGTCTCTCCAATGTCCATACAGACGTTGGAAAATCGTGTTTGTGCCCTTCCACACATCTGCACTAAAACCTACCCTCGTTTTTTCTGCAAAATTAACCCTTTCTGGCGTAAACCTCGGCAATATAGCCCTATTGGATTTAGCACATGGCGAGTTAGCCCTCCATTTTATTATTTTATAATTATACATGTCTCTCTAGGACATTGCTGGGTTCACTTTGGTGTTTGTATTCGGGGAGCGGCCAGTAGAACGACGGACCGTGCCTAACCTGAATTTGTCTTCGGACAGTTTATGGTATTTATTTCCCCTAACCAAGCCAGTGCCTCTGCCTCTGGACCCTGGAGACTGCATTTGAGTGTTCCTTTTGGTGTTTGTGGGTGTTTTAGGTATAATTATTAAATTTTAAAATTGAATACAAATTTATTGATAGTGAAAAAACGATTTATGATGCACCATACAGTGCTGAACAGTGTGTTCTTGCAGTAGTGGGAGGGGCCCAGCCCTCTGAACTATAAAGTCCAGGGGGACCACGCCCTCTACCACATTTCAGTAGAGTGAGTAAGAGACAGCAGTCATTCCAATCCGCCTGATGAGAACCTTGGGAAAAGTTCGAAACGCGTCGCGAGAGTACCTGAATGACACAATACCGTAAAAATGAGTACAGCTGCCATCATTTTTGAGTGGGGATGATGTTGAACAGCTCTGGAAAATTTTCTCTTCAGCCCATATAGGCGTTGAGTTGGTTCAGAAGGCCTCCATCATTGAGTGTCGTGATGTTGATGAGCCAAATTAATTTTTTCTCCGTCCACTGTGACGTTGAGTGTCTCTCCAATGTCCATACAGACGTTGGAAAAATCGTGTTTTGTGCCCTTCCACACATCTGCACTAAAACCTACCCTCGTTTTTTTCTGCAAAATTAACCCTTTCTGGCGTAAACCTCGGCAATATAGCCCTATTGGATTTAGCACATGGCGAGTTAGCCCTCCATTTTATTATTTTATAATTATACATGTCTCTCTAGGACATTGCTGGGTTCACTTTGGTGTTTGTATTCGGGGAGCGGCCAGTAGAACGACGGACCGTGCCTAACCTGAATTTGTCTTCGGACAGTTTATGGTATTTTATTTCCCCTAACCAAGCCAGTGCCTCTGCCTCTGGACCCTGGAGACTGCATTTGAGTGTTCCTTTTGGTGTTTGTGGGTGTTTAGGTATAATTATTAAATTTTAAAATTGAATACAAATTTATTGATAGTGAAAAAACGATTTATGATGCAACCATACAGTGCTGAACAGTGTGTTTCTTGCAGTAGTGGGAGGGGCCCAGCCCTCTGAACTATAAAGTCCAGGGGGACCACGCCCTCTACCACATTTCAGTAGAGTGAGTAAGAGACAGGCAGTCATTCCAATCCGCCTGATGAGAACCTTGGAAAGTTCGAAACGCGTCGCGAGAGTACCTGAATGACACAATACCGTAAAAAATGAGTACAGCTGCCATCATTTTGAGTGGGGATGATGTTGAACTGCTCTGGAAAATTTTCTCTTCAGCCCATATAGGCGTTGAGTTGGTTCAGAAGGCCCTCCATCATTGAGTGTCGTGATGTTGATGAGCCAAATTAATTTTTTCTCCGTCCACTGTGACGTTGAGTGTCTCTCCAATGGTCCATACAGACGTTGGAAAATCGTGTTTGTGCCCTTCCACACATCTGCACTAAAACCTACCCTCGTTTTTTTCAGCAAAATTAACCCTTTCTGGCGTAAACCTCGGCAATATAGCCCTATTGGATTTAGCACATGGCGAGTTAGCCCTCCATTTTATTATTTTATAATTATACATGTCTCTCTAGGACATTGCTGGGTTCACTTTGGGTGTTTTGTATTCGGGGAGCGGGCCAGTAGAACGACGGACCGTGCCTAACCTGAATTTGTCTTCGGACAGTTTATGGTATTTATTTCCCCTAACCAAGCCAGTGCCTCTGCCTCTCCCTGGAGACTGCATTTGAGTGTTCCTTTTGGTGTTTGTGAGTGTTTATGTATAATTATTAAATTTTAAAATTGAATACAAATTTATTGATAGTGAAAAAACGATTTATGATGCACCATACAGTGCTGAACAGTGTGTTCTTGCAGTAGTGGGAGGGGCCCAGCCCTCTGAACTATAAAGTCCAGGGGGACCACGCCCTCTACCACATTTCAGTAGAGTGAGTAAGAGACAGCAGTCATTCCAATCCGCCTGATGAGAACCTTGGGAAAGTTCGAAACGCGTCGCGAGAGTACCTGAATGACACAATACCGTAAAAATGAGTACAGCTGCCATCATTTTGAGTGGGGATGATGTTGAACAGCTCTGGAAAATTTTCTCTTCAGCCCATATAGGCGTTGAGTTGGTTCAGAAGGCCTCCATCATTGAGTGTCGTGATGTTGATGAGCCAAATTAATTTTTTCTCCGTCCACTGTGACGTTGAGTGTCTCTCCAATGTCCATACAGACGTTGGAAAATCGTGTTTGTGCCCTTCCACACATCTGCACTAAAACCTACCCTCGTTTTTTCTGCAAAATTAACCCTTTCTGGCGTAAACCTCGGCAATATAGCCCTATTGGATTTAGCACATGGCGAGTTAGCCCTCCATTTTATTATTTTATAATTATACATGTCTCTCTAGGACATTGCTGGGTTCACTTTGGTGTTTGTATTCGGGGAGCGGCCAGTAGAACGACGGACCGTGCCTAACCTGAATTTGTCTTCGGACAGTTTATGGTATTTATTTCCCCTAACCAAGCCAGTGCCTCTGCCTCTGGACCCTGGAGACTGCATTTGAGTGTTCCTTTTGGTGTTTGTGAGTGTTTATGTATAATTATTAAATTTTAAAATTGAATACAAATTTATTGATAGTGAAAAAACGATTTATGATGCACCATACAGTGCTGAACAGTGTGTTCTTGCAGTAGTGGGAGGGGCCCAGCCCTCTGAACTATAAAGTCCAGGGGGACCACGCCCTCTACCACATTTCAGTAGAGTGAGTAAGAGACAGCAGTCATTCCAATCCGCCTGATGAGAACCTTGGGAAAGTTCGAAACGCGTCGCGAGAGTACCTGAATGACACAATACCGTAAAAATGAGTACAGCTGCCATCATTTTGAGTGGGGATGATGTTGAACAGCTCTGGAAAATTTTCTCTTCAGCCCATATAGGCGTTGAGTTGGTTCAGAAGGCCTCCATCATTGAGTGTCGTGATGTTGATGAGCCAAATTAATTTTTTCTCCGTCCACTGTGACGTTGAGTGTCTCTCCAATGTCCATACAGACGTTGGAAAATCGTGTTTGTGCCCTTCCACACATCTGCACTAAAACCTACCCTCGTTTTTTCTGCAAAATTAACCCTTTCTGGCGTAAACCTCGGCAATATAGCCCTATTGGATTTAGCACATGGCGAGTTAGCCCTCCATTTTATTATTTTATAATTATACATGTCTCTCTAGGACATTGCTGGGTTCACTTTGGTGTTTGTATTCGGGGAGCGGCCAGTAGAACGACGGACCGTGCCTAACCTGAATTTGTCTTCGGACAGTTTATGGTATTTATTTCCCCTAACCAAGCCAGTGCCTCTGCCTCTGGACCCTGGAGACTGCATTTGAGTGTTCCTTTTGGTGTTTGTGAGTGTTTATGTATAATTATTAAATTTTAAAATTGAATACAAATTTATTGATAGTGAAAAAACGATTTATGATGCACCATACAGTGCTGAACAGTGTGTTCTTGCAGTAGTGGGAGGGGCCCAGCCCTCTGAACTATAAAGTCCAGGGGGACCACGCCCTCTACCACATTTCAGTAGAGTGAGTAAGAGACAGCAGTCATTCCAATCCGCCTGATGAGAACCTTGGGAAAGTTCGAAACGCGTCGCGAGAGTACCTGAATGACACAATACCGTAAAAATGAGTACAGCTGCCATCATTTTGAGTGGGGATGATGTTGAACAGCTCTGGAAAATTTTCTCTTCAGCCCATATAGGCGTTGAGTTGGTTCAGAAGGCCTCCATCATTGAGTGTCGTGATGTTGATGAGCCAAATTAATTTTTTCTCCGTCCACTGTGACGTTGAGTGTCTCTCCAATGTCCATACAGACGTTGGAAAATCGTGTTTGTGCCCTTCCACACATCTGCACTAAAACCTACCCTCGTTTTTTCTGCAAAATTAACCCTTTCTGGCGTAAACCTCGGCAATATAGCCCTATTGGATTTAGCACATGGCGAGTTAGCCCTCCATTTTATTATTTTATAATTATACATGTCTCTCTAGGACATTGCTGGGTTCACTTTGGTGTTTGTATTCGGGGAGCGGCCAGTAGAACGACGGACCGTGCCTAACCTGAATTTGTCTTCGGACAGTTTATGGTATTTATTTCCCCTAACCAAGCCAGTGCCTCTGCCTCTGGACCCTGGAGACTGCATTTGAGTGTTCCTTTTGGTGTTTGTGAGTGTTTATGTATAATTATTAAATTTTAAAATTGAATACAAATTTATTGATAGTGAAAAAACGATTTATGATGCACCATACAGTGCTGAACAGTGTGTTCTTGCAGTAGTGGGAGGGGCCCAGCCCTCTGAACTATAAAGTCCAGGGGGACCACGCCCTCTACCACATTTCAGTAGAGTGAGTAAGAGACAGCAGTCATTCCAATCCGCCTGATGAGAACCTTGGGAAAGTTCGAAACGCGTCGCGAGAGTACCTGAATGACACAATACCGTAAAAATGAGTACAGCTGCCATCATTTTGAGTGGGGATGATGTTGAACAGCTCTGGAAAATTTTCTCTTCAGCCCATATAGGCGTTGAGTTGGTTCAGAAGGCCTCCATCATTGAGTGTCGTGATGTTGATGAGCCAAATTAATTTTTTCTCCGTCCACTGTGACGTTGAGTGTCTCTCCAATGTCCATACAGACGTTGGAAAATCGTGTTTGTGCCCTTCCACACATCTGCACTAAAACCTACCCTCGTTTTTTCTGCAAAATTAACCCTTTCTGGCGTAAACCTCGGCAATATAGCCCTATTGGATTTAGCACATGGCGAGTTAGCCCTCCATTTTATTATTTTATAATTATACATGTCTCTCTAGGACATTGCTGGGTTCACTTTGGTGTTTGTATTCGGGGAGCGGCCAGTAGAACGACGGACCGTGCCTAACCTGAATTTGTCTTCGGACAGTTTATGGTATTTATTTCCCCTAACCAAGCCAGTGCCTCTGCCTCTGGACCCTGGAGACTGCATTTGAGTGTTCCTTTTGGTGTTTGTGAGTGTTTATGTATAATTATTAAATTTTAAAATTGAATACAAATTTATTGATAGTGAAAAAACGATTTATGATGCACCATACAGTGCTGAACAGTGTGTTCTTGCAGTAGTGGGAGGGGCCCAGCCCTCTGAACTATAAAGTCCAGGGGGACCACGCCCTCTACCACATTTCAGTAGAGTGAGTAAGAGACAGCAGTCATTCCAATCCGCCTGATGAGAACCTTGGGAAAGTTCGAAACGCGTCGCGAGAGTACCTGAATGACACAATACCGTAAAAATGAGTACAGCTGCCATCATTTTGAGTGGGGATGATGTTGAACAGCTCTGGAAAATTTTCTCTTCAGCCCATATAGGCGTTGAGTTGGTTCAGAAGGCCTCCATCATTGAGTGTCGTGATGTTGATGAGCCAAATTAATTTTTTCTCCGTCCACTGTGACGTTGAGTGTCTCTCCAATGTCCATACAGACGTTGGAAAATCGTGTTTGTGCCCTTCCACACATCTGCACTAAAACCTACCCTCGTTTTTTCTGCAAAATTAACCCTTTCTGGCGTAAACCTCGGCAATATAGCCCTATTGGATTTAGCACATGGCGAGTTAGCCCTCCATTTTATTATTTTATAATTATACATGTCTCTCTAGGACATTGCTGGGTTCACTTTGGTGTTTGTATTCGGGGAGCGGCCAGTAGAACGACGGACCGTGCCTAACCTGAATTTGTCTTCGGACAGTTTATGGTATTTATTTCCCCTAACCAAGCCAGTGCCTCTGCCTCTGGACCCTGGAGACTGCATTTGAGTGTTCCTTTTGGTGTTTGTGAGTGTTTATGTATAATTATTAAATTTTAAAATTGAATACAAATTTATTGATAGTGAAAAAACGATTTATGATGCACCATACAGTGCTGAACAGTGTGTTCTTGCAGTAGTGGGAGGGGCCCAGCCCTCTGAACTATAAAGTCCAGGGGGACCACGCCCTCTACCACATTTCAGTAGAGTGAGTAAGAGACAGCAGTCATTCCAATCCGCCTGATGAGAACCTTGGGAAAGTTCGAAACGCGTCGCGAGAGTACCTGAATGACACAATACCGTAAAAATGAGTACAGCTGCCATCATTTTGAGTGGGGATGATGTTGAACAGCTCTGGAAAATTTTCTCTTCAGCCCATATAGGCGTTGAGTTGGTTCAGAAGGCCTCCATCATTGAGTGTCGTGATGTTGATGAGCCAAATTAATTTTTTCTCCGTCCACTGTGACGTTGAGTGTCTCTCCAATGTCCATACAGACGTTGGAAAATCGTGTTTGTGCCCTTCCACACATCTGCACTAAAACCTACCCTCGTTTTTTCTGCAAAATTAACCCTTTCTGGCGTAAACCTCGGCAATATAGCCCTATTGGATTTAGCACATGGCGAGTTAGCCCTCCATTTTATTATTTTATAATTATACATGTCTCTCTAGGACATTGCTGGGTTCACTTTGGTGTTTGTATTCGGGGAGCGGCCAGTAGAACGACGGACCGTGCCTAACCTGAATTTGTCTTCGGACAGTTTATGGTATTTATTTCCCCTAACCAAGCCAGTGCCTCTGCCTCTGGACCCTGGAGACTGCATTTGAGTGTTCCTTTTGGTGTTTGTGAGTGTTTATGTATAATTATTAAATTTTAAAATTGAATACAAATTTATTGATAGTGAAAAAACGATTTATGATGCACCATACAGTGCTGAACAGTGTGTTCTTGCAGTAGTGGGAGGGGCCCAGCCCTCTGAACTATAAAGTCCAGGGGGACCACGCCCTCTACCACATTTCAGTAGAGTGAGTAAGAGACAGCAGTCATTCCAATCCGCCTGATGAGAACCTTGGGAAAGTTCGAAACGCGTCGCGAGAGTACCTGAATGACACAATACCGTAAAAATGAGTACAGCTGCCATCATTTTGAGTGGGGATGATGTTGAACAGCTCTGGAAAATTTTCTCTTCAGCCCATATAGGCGTTGAGTTGGTTCAGAAGGCCTCCATCATTGAGTGTCGTGATGTTGATGAGCCAAATTAATTTTTTCTCCGTCCACTGTGACGTTGAGTGTCTCTCCAATGTCCATACAGACGTTGGAAAATCGTGTTTGTGCCCTTCCACACATCTGCACTAAAACCTACCCTCGTTTTTTCTGCAAAATTAACCCTTTCTGGCGTAAACCTCGGCAATATAGCCCTATTGGATTTAGCACATGGCGAGTTAGCCCTCCATTTTATTATTTTATAATTATACATGTCTCTCTAGGACATTGCTGGGTTCACTTTGGTGTTTGTATTCGGGGAGCGGCCAGTAGAACGACGGACCGTGCCTAACCTGAATTTGTCTTCGGACAGTTTATGGTATTTATTTCCCCTAACCAAGCCAGTGCCTCTGCCTCTGGACCCTGGAGACTGCATTTGAGTGTTCCTTTTGGTGTTTGTGAGTGTTTATGTATAATTATTAAATTTTAAAATTGAATACAAATTTATTGATAGTGAAAAAAACGATTTATGATGCACCATACAGTGCTGAACAGTGTGTTCTTGCAGTAGTGGGAGGGGCCCAGCCCTCTGAACTATAAAGTCCAGGGGGGACCACGCCCTCTACCACATTTCAGTAGAGTGAGTAAGAGACAGCAGTCATTCCAATCCGCCTGATGAGAACCTTGGGAAAGTTCGAAACGCGTCGCGAGAGTACCTGAATGACACAATACCGTAAAAATGAGTACAGCTGCCATCATTTTGAGTGGGGATGATGTTGAACAGCTCTGGAAAATTTTCTCTTCAGCCCATATAGGCGTTGAGTTGGTTCAGAAGGCCTCCATCATTGAGTGTCGTGATGTTGATGAGCCAAATTAATTTTTTCTCCGTCCACTGTGACGTTGAGTGTCTCTCCAATGTCCATACAGACGTTGGAAAATCGTGTTTGTGCCCTTCCACACATCTGCACTAAAACCTACCCTCGTTTTTTCTGCAAAATTAACCCTTTCTGGCGTAAACCTCGGCAATATAGCCCTATTGGATTTAGCACATGGCGAGTTAGCCCTCCATTTTATTATTTTATAATTATACATGTCTCTCTAGGACATTGCTGGGTTCACTTTGGTGTTTGTATTCGGGGAGCGGCCAGTAGAACGACGGACCGTGCCTAACCTGAATTTGTCTTCGGACAGTTTATGGTATTTATTTCCCCTAACCAAGCCAGTGCCTCTGCCTCTGGACCCTGGAGACTGCATTTGAGTGTTCCTTTTGGTGTTTGTGAGTGTTTATGTATAATTATTAAATTTTAAAATTGAATACAAATTTATTGATAGTGAAAAAACGATTTATGATGCACCATACAGTGCTGAACAGTGTGTTCTTGCAGTAGTGGGAGGGGCCCAGCCCTCTGAACTATAAAGTCCAGGGGGACCACGCCCTCTACCACATTTCAGTAGAGTGAGTAAGAGACAGCAGTCATTCCAATCCGCCTGATGAGAACCTTGGGAAAGTTCGAAACGCGTCGCGAGAGTACCTGAATGACACAATACCGTAAAAATGAGTACAGCTGCCATCATTTTGAGTGGGGATGATGTTGAACAGCTCTGGAAAATTTTCTCTTCAGCCCATATAGGCGTTGAGTTGGTTCAGAAGGCCTCCATCATTGAGTGTCGTGATGTTGATGAGCCAAATTAATTTTTTCTCCGTCCACTGTGACGTTGAGTGTCTCTCCAATGTCCATACAGACGTTGGAAAATCGTGTTTGTGCCCTTCCACACATCTGCACTAAAACCTACCCTCGTTTTTTCTGCAAAATTAACCCTTTCTGGCGTAAACCTCGGCAATATAGCCCTATTGGATTTAGCACATGGCGAGTTAGCCCTCCATTTTATTATTTTATAATTATACATGTCTCTCTAGGACATTGCTGGGTTCACTTTGGTGTTTGTATTCGGGGAGCGGCCAGTAGAACGACGGACCGTGCCTAACCTGAATTTGTCTTCGGACAGTTTATGGTATTTATTTCCCCTAACCAAGCCAGTGCCTCTGCCTCTGGACCCTGGAGACTGCATTTGAGTGTTCCTTTTGGTGTTTGTGAGTGTTTATGTATAATTATTAAATTTTAAAATTGAATACAAATTTATTGATAGTGAAAAAACGATTTATGATGCACCATACAGTGCTGAACAGTGTGTTCTTGCAGTAGTGGGAGGGGCCCAGCCCTCTGAACTATAAAGTCCAGGGGGACCACGCCCTCTACCACATTTCAGTAGAGTGAGTAAGAGACAGCAGTCATTCCAATCCGCCTGATGAGAACCTTGGGAAAGTTCGAAACGCGTCGCGAGAGTACCTGAATGACACAATACCGTAAAAATGAGTACAGCTGCCATCATTTTGAGTGGGGATGATGTTGAACAGCTCTGGAAAATTTTCTCTTCAGCCCATATAGGCGTTGAGTTGGTTCAGAAGGCCTCCATCATTGAGTGTCGTGATGTTGATGAGCCAAATTAATTTTTTCTCCGTCCACTGTGACGTTGAGTGTCTCTCCAATGTCCATACAGACGTTGGAAAATCGTGTTTGTGCCCTTCCACACATCTGCACTAAAACCTACCCTCGTTTTTTCTGCAAAATTAACCCTTTCTGGCGTAAACCTCGGCAATATAGCCCTATTGGATTTAGCACATGGCGAGTTAGCCCTCCATTTTATTATTTTATAATTATACATGTCTCTCTAGGACATTGCTGGGTTCACTTTGGTGTTTGTATTCGGGGAGCGGCCAGTAGAACGACGGACCGTGCCTAACCTGAATTTGTCTTCGGACAGTTTATGGTATTTATTTCCCCTAACCAAGCCAGTGCCTCTGCCTCTGGACCCTGGAGACTGCATTTGAGTGTTCCTTTTGGTGTTTGTGAGTGTTTATGTATAATTATTAAATTTTAAAATTGAATACAAATTTATTGATAGTGAAAAACGATTTATGATGCACCATACAGTGCTGAACAGTGTGTTCTTGCAGTAGTGGGAGGGGCCCAGCCCTCTGAACTATAAAGTCCAGGGGGACCACGCCCTCTACCACATTTCAGTAGAGTGAGTAAGAGACAGCAGTCATTCCAATCCGCCTGATGAGAACCTTGGGAAAGTTCGAAACGCGTCGCGAGAGTACCTGAATGACACAATACCGTAAAAATGAGTACAGCTGCCATCATTTTGAGTGGGGATGATGTTGAACAGCTCTGGAAAATTTTCTCTTCAGCCCATATAGGCGTTGAGTTGGTTCAGAAGGCCTCCATCATTGAGTGTCGTGATGTTGATGAGCCAAATTAATTTTTTCTCCGTCCACTGTGACGTTGAGTGTCTCTCCAATGTCCATACAGACGTTGGAAAATCGTGTTTGTGCCCTTCCACACATCTGCACTAAAACCTACCCTCGTTTTTTCTGCAAAATTAACCCTTTCTGGCGTAAACCTCGGCAATATAGCCCTATTGGATTTAGCACATGGCGAGTTAGCCCTCCATTTTATTATTTTATAATTATACATGTCTCTCTAGGACATTGCTGGGTTCACTTTGGTGTTTGTATTCGGGGAGCGGCCAGTAGAACGACGGACCGTGCCTAACCTGAATTTGTCTTCGGACAGTTTATGGTATTTATTTCCCCTAACCAAGCCAGTGCCTCTGCCTCTGGACCCTGGAGACTGCATTTGAGTGTTCCTTTGGTGTTTGTGAGTGTTTATGTATAATTATTAAATTTTAAAATTGAATACAAATTTATTGATAGTGAAAAAACGATTTATGATGCACCATACAGTGCTGAACAGTGTGTTCTTGCAGTAGTGGGAGGGGCCCAGCCCTCTGACTATAAAGTCCAGGGGGACCACGCCCTCTACACATTTCAGTAGAGTGAGTAAGAGACAGCAGTCATTCCAATCCGCCTGATGAGAACCTTGGGAAAGTTCGAAACGCGTCGCGAGAGTACCTGAATGACACAATACCGTAAAAATGAGTACAGCTGCCATCATTTTGAGTGGGGATGATGTTGAACAGCTCTGGAAAATTTTCTCTTCAGCCATATAGGCGTTGAGTTGGTTCAGAAGGCCTCCATCATTGAGTGTCGTGATGTTGATGAGCCAAATTAATTTTTTCTCCGTCCACTGTGACGTTGAGTGTCTCTCCAATGTCCATACAGACGTTGGAAAATCGTGTTTGTGCCCTTCCACACATCTGCACTAAAACCTACCCTCGTTTTTTCTGCAAAATTAACCCTTTCTGGCGTAAACCTCGGCAATATAGCCCTATTGGATTTAGCACATGGCGAGTTAGCCCTCCATTTTATTATTTTATAATTATACATGTCTCT
>JAPDVR010000084.1:0-52139 GCA_026230005.1 Gila orcuttii | reverse complement strand
TATAACACCAGCAACTCCTGAGAGCATCAATATAACACCAGCAACTCCTGAGAGCATCAATATAACACCAGCAACTCCTGAGAGCATCAATATAACACCAGCAACTCCTGAGAGCATCAATATAACACCCAGCAACTCCTGAGATCATCAGCAACTCCTGAGAGCATCAATATAACACCAGCAACTCCTGAGAGCATCAATATAACACCAGCAACTCCTGAGATCATCAATATAACACCAGCAACTCCTGAGATCATCAATATAACACCAGCAACTCCTGAGAGCATCAATATAACACCAGCAATTCTTGAGAGCATCAATATAACACCAGCAATTCCTGAGAGCATCAATATAACACCAGCAATTCCTGAGATCATCAATATAACACCAGCAATTCCTGAGAGCATCAATATAACACCAGCAACTCCTGAGATCATCAATATAACACCAGCAACTCCTGAGATCATCAATATAACATCCAGCAACTCCTGAGAGCATCAATATAACACCAGCAATTCCTGAGAGCATCAATATAACACCAGCAACTCCTGAGATCATCAATATAACACCAGCAACTCCTGAGAGCATCAATATAACACCCAGCAACTCCTGAGATCATCAATATAACACCAGCAACTCCTGAGATCATCAGCAACTCCTGAGAGCATCAATATAACACCAGCAACTCCTGAGATCATCAATATAACACCCAGCAACTCCTGAGATCATCAATATAACACCAGCAACTCCTGAGATCATCAATATAACACCCAGCAACTCCTGAGAGTATCAATATAACACCCATCAACTCCTGAGAGCATCAATGTAACACCAGCAACTCCTGAGATCATCAGCAACTCCTGAGAGCATCAATATAACACCAGCAACTCCTGAGATCATCAATATAACACCCAGCAACTCCTGAGATCATCAATATAACACCAGCAACTCCTGAGATCATCAATATAACACCCAGCAACTCCTGGGATCATCAATATAACACCCAGCAACTCCTGAGAGCATCAATATAACACCAGCAACTCCTGAGATCATCAATATAACACCCAGCAACTCCTGAGAGTATCAATATAACACCCAGCAACTCCTGAGAGCATCAATATAACACCAGCAACTCCTGAGATCATCAATATAACACCAGCAACTCCTGAGATCATCAATATAACACCAGCAACTCCTGAGATCATCAATATAACACCCAGCAACTCCTGAGAGCATCAATATAACACCAGCAACTCCTGAGAGCATCAATATAACACCCAGCAACTCCTGAGAGCATCAATATAACACCAGCAACTCCCGAGATCATCAATATAACACCAGCAACTCCTGAGAGCATCAATATAACACCCAGCAACTCCTGAGAGTATCAATATAACACCCAGCAACTCCTGAGAGCATCAATATAACACCAGCAACTCCTGATATCATCAATATAACACCAGCAACTCCTGAGAGCATCAATATAACACCAGCAACTCCTGAGATCATCAATATAACTCCAGCAACTCCTGAGAGCATCAATATAACACCCAGCAACTCCTGAGAGCATCAATATAACACCAGCAACTCCTGAGATCATCAATATAACACCAGCAACTCCTGAGATCATCAATATAACACCCAGCAACTACTGAGAGCATCAATATAACACCAGCAACTCCTGAGAGCATCAATATAACACCCAGCAACTCCTGAGAGCATCAATATAACACCAGCAACTCCTGAGATCAACAATATAACACCCAGCAACTCCTGAGTGTATCAATATAACACCCAGCAACTCCTGAGAGCATCAATATAACACCAGCAACTCCTGATATCATCAATATAACACCAGCAACTCCTGAGAGCATCAATATAACACCAGCAACTCCTGAGATCATCAATATAACACCAGCAACTCCTGAGATCATCAATATAACACCAGCAACTCCTGAGAGCATCAATATAACACCCAGCAACTCCTGAGAGCATCAATATAACACCAGCAACTCCTGAGATCATCAATATAACACCCAGCAACTCCTGAGAGTATCAATATAACACCCAGCAACTCCTGAGAGCATCAATATAACACCAGCAACTCCTGATATCATCAATATAACACCAGCAACTCCTGAGAGCATCAATATAACACCAGCAACTCCTGAGATCATCAATATAACACCAGCAACTCCCGAGAGCATCAATATAACACCCAGCAACTCCTGAGTGCATCAATATAACACCAGCAACTCCTGAGATCATCAATATAACACCCAGCAACTCCTGAGAGCATCAATATAACACCCAGCAACTCCTGAGAGCATCAATATAACACCAGAAACTCCTGATATCATCAATATAACACCAGCAACTCCTGAGAGCATCAATATAACACCAGCAACTCCTGAGAGCATCAATATAACACCAGCAACTCCTGAGAGCATCAATATAACACCAGCAACTCCTGAGATCATCAATATAACACCCAGCAACTCCTGAGAGTATCAATATAACACCCAGCAACTCCTGAGAGCATTAATATAACACCAGCAACTCCTGATATCATCAATATAACACCAGCAACTCCTGAGAGCATCAATATAACACCAGCAACTCCTGAGATCATCAATATAACACCAGCAACTCCTGATATCATCAATATAACACCAGCAACTCCTGAGATCATCAATATAACACCCAGCAACTCCTGAGAGCATCAATATAACACCAGCAACTCCTGATATCATCAATATAACACCAGCAACTCCTGAGATCATCAATATAACACCCAGCAACTCCTGAGAGCATCAATATAACACCAGCAACTCCTGAGAGCATCAATATAACACCAGCAACTCCTGAGATCATCAATATAACACCAGCAACTCCTGATATCATCAATATAACACCAGCAACTCCTGAGAGCATCAATATAACACCCAGCAACTCCTGAGAGCATCAATATAACACCAGCAACTCCTGAGATCATCAATATAACACCCAGCAACTCCTGAGAGCATCAATATAACACCAGCAACTCCTGAGATCATCAATATAACACCCAGCAACTCCTGAGTGTATCAATATAACACCCAGCAACTCCTGAGAGCATCAATATAACACCAGCAACTCCTGATATCATCAATATAACACCAGCAACTCCTGAGAGCATCAATATAACACCAGCAACTCCTGAGATCATCAATATAACACCAGCAACTCCTGAGATCATCAATATAACACCAGCAACTCCTGAGAGCATCAATATAACACCCAGCAACTCCTGAGAGCATCAATATGACACCAGCAACTCCTGAGAGCATCAATATAACACCAGCAACTCCTGATATCATCAATATAACACCAGCAACTCCTGAGATCATCAATATAACACCCAGCAACTCCTGAGAGCATCAATATAACACCAGCAACTCCTGAGAGCATCAATATAACACCAGCAACTCCTGAGATCATCAATATAACACCAGCAACTCCTGATATCATCAATATAACACCAGCAACTCCTGAGAGTATCAATATAACACCCAGCAACTCCTGAGAGCATCAATATAACACCAGCAACTCCTGAGATCATCAATATAACACCCAGCAACTCCTGAGAGCATCAATATAACACCAGCAACTCCTGAGATCATCAATATAACACCCAGCAACTCCTGAGTGTATCAATATAACACCCAGCAACTCCTGAGAGCATCAATATAACACCAGCAACTCCTGATATCATCAATATAACACCAGCAACTCCTGAGAGCATCAATATAACACCAGCAACTCATGAGATCATCAATATAACACCAGCAACTCCTGAGATCATCAATATAACACCAGCAACTCCTGAGAGCATCAATATAACACCCAGCAACTCCTGAGAGCATCAATATAACACCAGCAATTCCTGAGATCATCAATATAACACCCAGCAACTCCTGAGAGTATCAATATAACACCCAGCAACTCCTGAGAGTATCAATATAACACCCAGCAACTCCTGAGAGCATCAATATAACACCAGCAACTCCTGATATCATCAATATAACACCAGCAACTCCTGAGAGCATCAATATAACACCAGCAACTCCTGAGATCATCAATATAACACCAGCAACTCCAGAGAGCATCAATATAACACCCAGCAACTCCTGAGAGCATCAATATAACACCAGCAACTCCTGAGATCATCAATATAACACCCAGCAACTCCTGAGAGTATCAATATAACACCCAGCAACTCCTGAGAGCATCAATATAACACCAGCAACTCCTGATATCATCAATATAACACCAGCAACTCCTGAGAGCATCAATATAACACCAGCAACTCCTGAGAGCATCAATATAACACCAGCAACTCCTGAGAGCATCAATATAACACCCAGCAACTCCTGAGAGCATCAATATAACACCAGCAACTCCTGAGATCATCAATATAACACCCAGCAACTCCTGAGAGTATCAATATAACACCCAGCAACTCCTGAGAGCATCAATATAACACCAGCAACTCCTGATATCATCAATATAACACCAGCAACTCCTGAGAGCATCAATATAACACCAGCAACTCCTGAGATCATCAATATAACACCAGCAACTCCTGATATCATCAATATAACACCAGCAACTCCTGAGATCATCAATATAACACCCAGCAACTCCTGAGAGCATCAATATAACACCAGCAACTCCTGATATCATCAATATAACACCAGCAACTCCTGAGATCGTCAATATAACACCCAGCAACTCCTGAGAGCATCAATATAACACCAGCAACTCCTGAGATCATCAATATAACACCCAGCAACTCCTGAGATCATCAATATAACACCCAGCGACTCCTGAGAGCATCAATATAACACCAGCAACTCCTGAGATCATCAATATAACACCCAGCAACTCCTGAGAGTATCAATATAACACCCAGCAACTCCTGAGATCATCAGCAACTCCTGAGAGCATCAATATAACACCAGCAACTACTGAGAGCATCAATATAACACCAGCAACTCCTGAGATCATCAATATAACACCAGCAACTCCTGAGATCATCAATATAACACCAGCAACTCCTGAGAGCATCAATATAACACCAGCAATTCCTGAGAGCATCAATATAACACCAGCAATTCCTGAGAGCATCAATATAACACCAGCAATTCCTGAGATCATCAATATAACACCAGCAATTCCTGAGAGCATCAATATAACACCAGCAACTCCTGAGATCATCAATATAACACCAGCAACTCCTGAGATCATCAAATTAACATCCAGCAACTCCTGAGAGCATCAATATAACACCAGCAATTCCTGAGAGCATCAATATAACACCAGCAACTCCTGAGATCATCAATATAACACCAGCAATTCCTGAGAGCATCAATATAACACCAGCAACTCCTGAGATCATCAATATAACACCAGCAACTCCTGAGATCATCAATATAACACCAGCAACTCCTGAGATCATCAATATAACACCAGCAACTCCTGAGAGCATCAATATAACACCCAGCAACTCCTGAGATCATCAATATAACACCAGCAACTCCTGAGATCATCAGCAACTCCTGAGAGCATCAATATAACACCAGCAACTCCTGAGATCATCAATATAACACCCAGCAACTCCTGAGATCATCAATATAACACCAGCAACTCCTGAGATCATCAATATAACACCCAGCAACTCCTGAGATCATCAATATAACACCAGCAACTCCTGAGAGCATCAATATAACACCCAGCAACTCCTGAGAGTATCAATATAACACCCATCAACTCCTGAGAGCATCAATATAACACCAGCAACTCCTGAGATCATCAATATAACACCCAGCAACTCCTGAGATCATCAATATAACACCAGCAACTCCTGAGATCATCAATATAACACCCAGCAACTCCTGGGATCATCAATATAACACCCAGCAACTCCTGAGAGCATCAATATAACACCAGCAACTCCTGAGATCATCAATATAACACCCAGCAACTCCTGAGAGTATCAATATAACACCCAGCAACTCCTGAGAGCATCAATATAACACCAGCAACTCCTGAGATCATCAATATAACACCAGCAACTCCTGAGATCATCAATATAACACCAGCAACTCCTGAGATCATCAATATAACACCCAGCAACTCCTGAGAGCATCAATATAACACCAGCAACTCCTGAGAGCATCAATATAACACCCAGCAACTCCTGAGAGCATCAATATAACACCAGCAACTCCTGAGATCATCAATATAACACCAGCAACTCCTGAGATCATCAATATAACACCCAGCAACTCCTGAGAGCATCAATATAACACCAGCAACTCCTGAGATCATCAATATAACACCCAGCAACTCCTGAGAGCATCAATATAACACCAGCAACTCCTGAGAGCATCAATATAACACCCAGCAACTCCTGAGAGCATCAATATAACACCAGCAACTCCTGAGATCATCAATATAACACCCAGCAACTCCTGAGTGTAACAATATAACACCCAGCAACTCCTGAGAGCATCAATATAACACCAGTAACTCCTGATATCATCAATATAACACCAGCAACTCCTGAGAGCATCAATATAACACCAGCAACTCCTGAGATCATCAATATAACACCAGCAACTCCTGAGATCATCAATATAACACCAGCAACTCCTGAGAGCATCAATATAACACCCAGCAACTCCTGAGAGCATCAATATAACACCAGCAACTCCTGAGATCATCAATATAACACCCAGCAACTCCTGAGAGTATCAATATAACACCCAGCAACTCCTGAGAGCATCAATATAACACCAGCAACTCCTGATATCATCAATATAACACCAGCAACTCCTGAGAGCATCAATATAACACCAGCAACTCCTGAGATCATCAATATAACTCCAGCAACTCCTGAGAGCATCAATATAACACCCAGCAACTTCTGAGAGCATCAATATAACACCAGCAACTCCTGAGATCATCAATATAACACCAGCAACTCCTGAGATCATCAATATAACACCCAGCAACTCCTGAGAGCATCAATATAACACCAGCAACTCCTGAGAGCATCAATATAACACCCAGCAACTCCTGAGAGCATCAATATAACACCAGCAACTCCTGAGATCATCAATATAACACCCAGCAACTCCTGAGTGTATCAATATAACACCCAGCAACTCCTGAGAGCATCAATATAACACCAGCAACTCCTGATATCATCAATATAACACCAGCAACTCCTGAGAGCATCAATATAACACCAGCAACTCCTGAGATCATCAATATAACACCAGCAACTCCTGAGATCATCATTATAACACCAGCAACTCCTGAGAGCATCAATATAACACCCAGCAACTCCTGAGAGCATCAATATAAGACCAGCAACTCCTGAGATCATCAATATAACACCCAGCAACTCCTGAGAGTATCAATATAACACCCAGCAACTCCTGAGAGCATCAATATAACACCAGCAACTCCTGATATCATCAATATAACACCAGCAACTCCTGAGAGCATCAATATAACACCAGCAACTCCTGAGATCATCAATATAACACCAGCAACTCCCGAGAGCATCAATATAACACCCAGCAACTCCTGAGTGCATCAATATAACACCAGCAACTCCTGAGATCATCAATATAACACCCAGCAACACCTGAGAGCATCAATATAACACCCAGCAATTCCTGAGAGCATCAATATAACACCAGCAACTCCTGATATCATCAATATAACACCAGCAACTCCTGAGATCGTCAATATAACACCCAGCAACTCCTGAGAGCATCAATATAACACCAGCAACTCCTGAGATCATCAATATAACACCCAGCAACTCCTGAGATCATCAATATAACACCCAGCAACTCCTGAGAGCATCAATATAACACCAGCAACTCCTGAGATCATCAATATAACACCCAGCAACTCCTGAGAGTATCAATATAACACCCAGCAACTCCTGAGATCATCAGAAACTCCTGAGAGCATCAATATAACACCAGCAACTACTGAGAGCATCAATATAACACCAGCAACTCCTGAGATCATCAATATAACACCAGCAACTCCTGAGATCATCAATATAACACCAGCAACTCCTGAGAGCATCAATATAACACCAGCAATTCCTGAGAGCATCAATATAACACCAGCAATTCCTGAGAGCATCAATATAACACCAGCAATTCCTGAGATCATCAATATAACACCAGCAATTCCTGAGAGCATCAATATAACACCAGCAACTCCTGAGATCATCAATATAACACCAGCAACTCCTGAGATCATCAATATAACATCCAGCAACTCCTGAGAGCATCAATATAACACCAGCAATTCCTGAGAGCATCAATATAACACCAGCAACTCCTGAGATCATCAATATAACACCAGCAATTCCTGAGAGCATCAATATAACACCAGCAACTCCTGAGATCATCAATATAACACCAGCAACTCCTGAGATCATCAATATAACACCAGCAACTCCTGAGATCATCAATATAACACCAGCAACTCCTGAGAGCATCAATATAACACCCAGCAACTCCTGAGATCATCAATATAACACCAGCAACTCCTGAGATCATCAGCAACTCCTGAGAGCATCAATATAACACCAGCAACTCCTGAGATCATCAATATAACACCCAGCAACTCCTGAGATCATCAATATAACACCAGCAACTCCTGAGATCATCAATATAACACCCAGCAACTCCTGAGATCATCAATATAACACCAGCAACTCCTGAGAGCATCAATATAACACCCAGCAACTCCTGAGAGTATCAATATAACACCCATCAACTCCTGAGAGCATCAATATAACACCAGCAACTCCTGAGATCATCAGCAACTCCTGAGAGCATCAATATAACACCAGTAACTCCTGAGATCATCAATATAACACCCAGCAACTCCTGAGATCATCAATATAACACCAGCAACTCCTGAGATCATCAATATAACACCCAGCAACTCCTGGGATCATCAATATAACACCCAGCAACTCCTGAGAGCATCAATATAACACCAGCAACTCCTGAGATCATCAATATAACACCCAGCAACTCCTGAGAGTATCAATATAACACCCAGCAACTCCTGAGAGCATCAATATAACACCAGCAACTCCTGAGATCATCAATATAACACCAGCAACTCCTGAGATCATCAATATAACACCAGCAACTCCTGAGATCATCAATATAACACCCAGCAACTCCTGAGAGCATCAATATAACACCAGCAACTCCTGAGAGCATCAATATAACACCCAGCAACTCCTGAGAGCATCAATATAACACCAGCAACTCCTGAGATCATCAATATAACACCAGCAACTCCTGAGATCATCAATATAACACCCAGCAACTCCTGAGAGCATCAATATAACACCAGCAACTCCTGAGATCATCAATATAACACCCAGCAACTCCTGAGAGCATCAATATAACACCAGCAACTCCTGAGAGCATCAATATAACACCCAGCAACTCCTGAGAGCATCAATATAACACCAGCAACTCCTGAGATCATCAATATAACACCCAGCAACTCCTGAGTGTAACAATATAACACCCAGCAACTCCTGAGAGCATCAATATAACACCAGTAACTCCTGATATCATCAATATAACACCAGCAACTCCTGAGAGCATCAATATAACACCAGCAACTCCTGAGATCATCAATATAACACCAGCAACTCCTGAGATCATCAATATAACACCAGCAACTCCTGAGAGCATCAATATAACACCCAGCAACTCCTGAGAGCATCAATATAACACCAGCAACTCCTGAGATCATCAATATAACACCCAGCAACTCCTGAGAGTATCAATATAACACCCAGCAACTCCTGAGAGCATCAATATAACACCAGCAACTCCTGATATCATCAATATAACACCAGCAACTCCTGAGAGCATCAATATAACACCAGCAACTCCTGAGATCATCAATATAACTCCAGCAACTCCTGAGAGCATCAATATAACACCCAGCAACTTCTGAGAGCATCAATATAACACCAGCAACTCCTGAGATCATCAATATAACACCAGCAACTCCTGAGATCATCAATATAACACCCAGCAACTCCTGAGAGCATCAATATAACACCAGCAACTCCTGAGAGCATCAATATAACACCCAGCAACTCCTGAGAGCATCAATATAACACCAGCAACTCCTGAGATCATCAATATAACACCCAGCAACTCCTGAGTGTATCAATATAACACCCAGCAACTCCTGAGAGCATCAATATAACACCAGCAACTCCTGATATCATCAATATAACACCAGCAACTCCTGAGAGCATCAATATAACACCAGCAACTCCTGAGATCATCAATATAACACCAGCAACTCCTGAGATCATCATTATAACACCAGCAACTCCTGAGAGCATCAATATAACACCCAGCAACTCCTGAGAGCATCAATATAAGACCAGCAACTCCTGAGATCATCAATATAACACCCAGCAACTCCTGAGAGTATCAATATAACACCCAGCAACTCCTGAGAGCATCAATATAACACCAGCAACTCCTGATATCATCAATATAACACCAGCAACTCCTGAGAGCATCAATATAACACCAGCAACTCCTGAGATCATCAATATAACACCAGCAACTCCCGAGAGCATCAATATAACACCCAGCAACTCCTGAGTGCATCAATATAACACCAGCAACTCCTGAGATCATCAATATAACACCCAGCAACACCTGAGAGCATCAATATAACACCCAGCAATTCCTGAGAGCATCAATATAACACCAGCAACTCCTGATATCATCAATATAACACCAGCAACTCCTGAGAGCATCAATATAACACCAGCAACTCCTGAGAGCATCAATATAACACCAGCAAATCCTGAGAGCATCAATATAACACCAGCAACTCCTGAGATCATCAATATAACACCCAGCAACTCCTGAGAGTATCAATATAACACCCAGCAACTCCTGAGAGCATTAATATAACACCAGCAACTCCTGATATCATCAATATAACACCAGCAACTCCTGAGAGCATCAATATAACACCAGCAACTCCTGAGATCATCAATATAACACCAGCAACTCCTGATATCATCAATATAACACCAGCAACTCCTGAGATCATCAATATAACACCCAGCAACTCCTGAGAGCATCAATATAACACCAGCAACTCCTGATATCATCAATATAACACCAGCAACTCCTGAGATCATCAATATAACACCCAGCAACTCCTGAGAGCATCAATATAACACCAGCAACTCCTGAGAGCATCAATATAACACCAGCAACTCCTGAGATCATCAATATAACACCAGCAACTCCTGATATCATCAATATAACACCAGCAACTCCTGAGAGCACCAATATAACACCCAGCAACTCCTGAGAGCATCAATATAACACCAGCAACTCCTGAGATCATCAATATAACACCCAGCAACTCCTGAGAGCATCAATATAACACCAGCAACTCCTGAGATCATCAATATAACACCCAGCAACTCCTGAGTGTATCAATATAACACCCAGCAACTCCTGAGAGCATCAATATAACACCAGCAACTCCTGATATCATCAATATAACACCAGCAACTCCTGAGAGCATCAATATAACACCAGCAACTCCTGATATCATCAATATAACACCAGCAACTCCTGAGAGCATCAATATAACACCAGCAACTCCTGAGATCATCAATATAACACCAGCAACTCCTGAGATCATCAATATAACACCAGCAACTCCTGAGAGCATCAATATAACACCCAGCAACTCCTGAGAGCATCAATATAACACCAGCAACTCCTGATATCATCAATATAACACCAGCAACTCCTGAGATCATCAATATAACACCCAGCAACTCCTGAGAGCATCAATATAACACCCAGCAATTCCTGAGAGGATCAATATAACACCATTAACTCCTGAGAGCATCAATATAACACCCAGCAACTCCTGAGAGCATCAATATAACACCCAGCAACTCCTGAGATCATCAATATAACACCCAGCAACTCCTGAGATCATCAATATAACACCAGCAACTCCTGAGAGGATCAATATAACACCAGCAACTCCTGAGATCATCAATATAACACCAGCAACTCCTGAGAGCATCAATTTAACACCCAGCAACTCCTGAGAGCATCAATATAACACCAGCAACTCATGAGAGGATCAATATAACACCAGCAACTCCTGAGATCATCAATATAACACCAGCAATTCCTGAGAGGATCAATATAACACCAGCAAATCCTGAGATCATCAATATAACACCAGCAACTCCTGAGAGCATCAATATAACACCAGCAACTCCTGAGATCATCAATATAACACCAGCAACTCCTGAGATCATCAATATAACACCAGCAACTCCTGAGAGCATCAATATAACACCCAGCAACTCCTGAGATCATCAATATAACACCCAGCAACTCCTGAGAGCATCAATATAACACCCAGCAACTCCTGAGAGCATCAATATAACACCCAGCAATTCCTGAGAGGATCAATATAACACCAGCAACTCCTGAGAGCACCAATATAACACCCAGCAACTCCTGAGAGCATCAATATAACACCAGCAACTCCTGAGATCATCAATATAACACCAGCAACTCCTGAGAGCATCAATATAACACCCAGCAACTCCTGAGAGTATCAATATAACACCAGCAACTCCTGAGATCATCAATATAACACCAGCAACTCCTGAGAGCATCAATATAACACCAGCAACTCCTGAGATCATCAATATAACACCCAGCAACTCCTGAGAGCATCAATATAACGCCAGCAACTCCTGAGATCATCAATATAACACCAGCAACTCCTGAGATCATCAATATGACACCCAGCAACTCCTGAGAGCATCAATATGACACCCAGCAACTCCTGAGATCATCAATATAACACCAGCAACTCCTGAGATCATCAATATAACACCAGCAACTCCTGAGATCATCAATATAACACCCAGCAACTCCTGAGAGCATCAATATAACACCCAGCAACTCCTGAGAGCATCAATATAACACCCAGCAACTCCTGAGATCATCAATATAACACAAGCAACTCCTGAGATCATCAATATAACACCCAGCAACTCCTGAGATCATCAATATAACACCAGCAACTCCTGAGAGCATCAATATAACACCAGCAACTCCTGAGATCATCAATATAACACTCAGCAACTCCTGAGAGCATCAATATAACACCCAGCAACTCCTGAGATCATCAATATATTGATGCTCTCAGGAGTTGCTGGGTGTTATATTGATGATCTCAGGAGTTGCTGGGTGTTATATTGATGCTCTCAGGAGTTGCTGAGTGTTATATTGATGCTCTCAGGAGTTGCTGGGTGTTATTTTGATGATCTCAGGAGTTGCTGGGTGTTATATTGATGCTCTCAGGAGTTGCTGGGTGTTATAACACCCAGCAACTCCTGAGATCATCAAAATAACACCCAGCAACTCCTGAGAGCATCAATATAACACCCAGCAATTCCTGAGAGGATCAATATAACACCATTAACTCCTGAGAGCATCAATATAACACCCAGCAACTCCTGAGAGCATCAATATAACACCAGCAACTCCTGAGAGCATCAATATAACACCCAGCAACTCCTGAGATCATCAATATAACACCCAGCAACTCCTGAGAGCATCAATATAACACCAGCAATTCCTGAGAGCATCAATATAACACCCAGCAACTCCTGAGATCATCAGCAACTCCTGAGAGCATCAATATAACACCCAGCAACTCCTGAGATCATCAATATAACACCAGCAACTCCTGAGATCATCAATATAACACCAGCAACTCCTGAGATCATCAATATAACACCCAGCAACTCCTGAGAGTATCAATATAACAACAGCAACTCCTGAGATCATCAATATAACACCAGCAACTCCTGAGAGCATCAATATAACACCAGCAACTCCTGAGATCATCAATATAACACCCAGCAACTCCTGAGAGCATCAATATAACGCCAGCAACTCCTGAGATCATCAATATAACACCAGCAACTCCTGAGATCATCAATATAACACCCAGCAACCCCTGAGAGCATCAATATAACACCAGCAACTCCTGAGAGCATCAATATAACACCAGCAACTCCTGAGAGCATCAATATAACACCAGCAACTCCTGAGATCATCAATATAACACCAGCAACTCCTGAGATCATCAATATAACACCAGCAACTCCTGAGAGCATCAATATAACACCCAGCAACTCCTGAGAGCATCAATATAACACCCAGCAACTCCTGAGACCATCAATATAACACCCAGCAACTCCTGAGAGCATCAATATAACACCAGCAACTCCTGAGAGCATCAATATAACACCAGCAACTCCTGAGAGCATCAATATAACACCAGCAACTCCTGAGAGCATCAATATAACACCAGCAACTCCTGAGAGCATCAATATAACACCCAGCAACTCCTGAGATCATCAGCAACTCCTGAGAGCATCAATATAACACCAGCAACTCCTGAGAGCATCAATATAACACCAGCAACTCCTGAGATCATCAATATAACACCAGCAACTCCTGAGATCATCAATATAACACCAGCAACTCCTGAGAGCATCAATATAACACCAGCAATTCTTGAGAGCATCAATATAACACCAGCAATTCCTGAGAGCATCAATATAACACCAGCAATTCCTGAGATCATCAATATAACACCAGCAATTCCTGAGAGCATCAATATAACACCAGCAACTCCTGAGATCATCAATATAACACCAGCAACTCCTGAGATCATCAATATAACATCCAGCAACTCCTGAGAGCATCAATATAACACCAGCAATTCCTGAGAGCATCAATATAACACCAGCAACTCCTGAGATCATCAATATAACACCAGCAACTCCTGAGATCATCAATATAACACCAGCAACTCCTGAGATCATCAATATAACACCAGCAACTCCTGAGATCATCAATATAACACCAGCAACTCCTGAGATCATCAATATAACACCAGCAACTCCTGAGAGCATCAATATAACACCCAGCAACTCCTGAGATCATCAATATAACACCAGCAACTCCTGAGATCATCAGCAACTCCTGAGAGCATCAATATAACACCAGCAACTCCTGAGATCATCAATATAACACCCAGCAACTCCTGAGATCATCAATATAACACCAGCAACTCCTGAGATCATCAATATAACACCCAGCAACTCCTGAGAGTATCAATATAACACCCATCAACTCCTGAGAGCATCAATGTAACACCAGCAACTCCTGAGATCATCAGCAACTCCTGAGAGCATCAATATAACACCAGCAACTCCTGAGATCATCAATATAACACCCAGCAACTCCTGAGATCATCAATATAACACCAGCAACTCCTGAGATCATCAATATAACACCCAGCAACTCCTGGGATCATCAATATAACACCATGCAACTCCTGAGAGCATCAATATAACACCAGCAACTCCTGAGATCATCAATATAACACCCAGCAACTCCTGAGAGTATCAATATAACACCCAGCAACTCCTGAGAGCATCAATATAACACCAGCAACTCCTGAGATCATCAATATAACACCAGCAACTCCTGAGATCATCAATATAACACCAGCAACTCCTGAGATCATCAATATAACACCCAGCAACTCCTGAGAGCATCAATATAACACCAGCAACTCCTGAGAGCATCAATATAACACCCAGCAACTCCTGAGAGCATCAATATAACACCAGCAACTCCCGAGATCATCAATATAACACCAGCAACTCCTGAGAGCATCAATATAACACCCAGCAACTCCTGAGAGTATCAATATAACACCCAGCAACTCCTGAGAGCATCAATATAACACCAGCAACTCCTGATATCATCAATATAACACCAGCAACTCCTGAGAGCATCAATATAACACCAGCAACTCCTGAGATCATCAATATAACTCCAGCAACTCCTGAGAGCATCAATATAACACCCAGCAACTCCTGAGAGCATCAATATAACACCAGCAACTCCTGAGATCATCAATATAACACCAGCAACTCCTGAGATCATCAATATAACACCCAGCAACTCCTGAGAGCATCAATATAACACCAGCAACTCCTGAGAGCATCAATATAACACCCAGCAACTCCTGAGAGCATCAATATAACACCAGCAACTCCTGAGATCAACAATATAACACCCAGCAACTCCTGAGTGTATCAATATAACACCCAGCAACTCCTGAGAGCATCAATATAACACCAGCAACTCCTGATATCATCAATATAACACCAGCAACTCCTGAGAGCATCAATATAACACCAGCAACTCCTGAGATCATCAATATAACACCAGCAACTCCTGAGATCATCAATATAACACCAGCAACTCCTGAGAGCATCAATATAACACCCAGCAACTCCTGAGAGCATCAATATAACACCAGCAACTCCTGAGATCATCAATATAACACCCAGCAACTCCTGAGAGTATCAATATAACACCCAGCAACTCCTGAGAGCATCAATATAACACCAGCAACTCCTGATATCATCAATATAACACCAGCAACTCCTGAGAGCATCAATATAACACCAGCAACTCCTGAGATCATCAATATAACACCAGCAACTCCCGAGAGCATCAATATAACACCCAGCAACTCCTGAGTGCATCAATATAACACCAGCAACTCCTGAGATCATCAATATAACACCCAGCAACTCCTGAGAGCATCAATATAACACCCAGCAACTCCTGAGAGCATCAATATAACACCAGAAACTCCTGATATCATCAATATAACACCAGCAACTCCTGAGAGCATCAATATAACACCAGCAACTCCTGAGAGCATCAATATAACACCAGCAACTCCTGAGAGCATCAATATAACACCAGCAACTCCTGAGATCATCAATATAACACCCAGAACTCCTGAGAGTATCAATATAACACCCAGCAACTCCTGAGAGCATTAATATAACACCAGCAACTCCTGATATCATCAATATAACACCAGCAACTCCTGAGAGCATCAATATAACACCAGCAACTCCTGAGATCATCAATATAACACCAGCAACTCCTGATATCATCAATATAACACCAGCAACTCCTGAGATCATCAATATAACACCCAGCAACTCCTGAGAGCATCAATATAACACCAGCAACTCCTGATATCATCAATATAACACCAGCAACTCCTGAGATCATCAATATAACACCCAGCAACTCCTGAGAGCATCAATATAACACCAGCAACTCCTGAGAGCATCAATATAACACCAGCAACTCCTGAGATCATCAATATAACACCAGCAACTCCTGATATCATCAATATAACACCAGCAACTCCTGAGAGCATCAATATAACACCCAGCAACTCCTGAGAGCATCAATATAACACCAGCAACTCCTGAGATCATCAATATAACACCCAGCAACTCCTGAGAGCATCAATATAACACCAGCAACTCCTGAGATCATCAATATAACACCCAGCAACTCCTGAGTGTATCAATATAACACCCAGCAACTCCTGAGAGCATCAATATAACACCAGCAACTCCTGATATCATCAATATAACACCAGCAACTCCTGAGAGCATCATTATAACACCAGCAACTCCTGAGATCATCAATATAACACCAGCAACTCCTGAGATCATCAATATAACACCAGCAACTCCTGAGAGCATCAATATAACACCCAGCAACTCCTGAGAGCATCAATATGACACCAGCAACTCCTGAGAGCATCAATATAACACCAGCAACTCCTGATATCATCAATATAACACCAGCAACTCCTGAGATCATCAATATAACACCCAGCAACTCCTGAGAGCATCAATATAACACCAGCAACTCCTGAGAGCATCAATATAACACCAGCAACTCCTGAGATCATCAATATAACACCAGCAACTCCTGATATCATCAATACAACACCAGCAACTCCTGAGAGTATCAATATAACACCCAGCAACTCCTGAGAGCATCAATATAACACCAGCAACTCCTGAGATCATCAATATAACACCCAGCAACTCCTGAGAGCATCAATATAACACCAGCAACTCCTGAGATCATCAATATAACACCCAGCAACTCCTGAGTGTATCAATATAACACCCAGCAACTCCTGAGAGCATCAATATAACACCAGCAACTCCTGATATCATCAATATAACACCAGCAACTCCTGAGAGCATCAATATAACACCAGCAACTCATGAGATCATCAATATAACACCAGCAACTCCTGAGATCATCAATATAACACCAGCAACTCCTGAGAGCATCAATATAACACCCAGCAACTCCTGAGAGCATCAATATAACACCAGCAATTCCTGAGATCATCAATATAACACCCAGCAACTCCTGAGAGTATCAATATAACACCCAGCAACTCCTGAGAGTATCAATATAACACCCAGCAACTCCTGAGAGCATCAATATAACACCAGCAACTCCTGATATCATCAATATAACACCAGCAACTCCTGAGAGCATCAATATAACACCAGCAACTCCTGAGATCATCAATATAACACCAGCAACTCCAGAGAGCATCAATATAACACCCAGCAACTCCTGAGAGCATCAATATAACACCAGCAACTCCTGAGATCATCAATATAACACCCAGCAACTCCTGAGAGTATCAATATAACACCCAGCAACTCCTGAGAGCATCAATATAACACCAGCAACTCCTGATATCATCAATATAACACCAGCAACTCCTGAGAGCATCAATATAACACCAGCAACTCCTGAGAGCATCAATATAACACCAGCAACTCCTGAGAGCATCAATATAACACCCAGCAACTCCTGAGAGCATCAATATAACACCAGCAACTCCTGAGATCATCAATATAACACCCAGCAACTCCTGAGAGTATCAATATAACACCCAGCAACTCCTGAGAGCATCAATATAACACCAGCAACTCCTGATATCATCAATATAACACCAGCAACTCCTGAGAGCATCAATATAACACCAGCAACTCCTGAGATCATCAATATAACACCAGCAACTCCTGATATCATCAATATAACACCAGCAACTCCTGAGATCATCAATATAACACCCAGCAACTCCTGAGAGCATCAATATAACACCAGCAACTCCTGATATCATCAATATAACACCAGCAACTCCTGAGATCATCAATATAACACCCAGCAACTCCTGAGAGCATCAATATAACACCAGCAACTCCTGAGATCATCAATATAACACCCAGCAACTCCTGAGATCATCAATATAACACCCAGCAACTCCTGAGAGCATCAATATAACACCCAGCAACTCCTGAGAGCATCAATATAACACCCAGCAATTCCTGAGAGGATCAATATAACACCAGCAACTCCTGAGAGCACCAATATAACACCCAGCAACTCCTGAGAGCATCAATATAACACCAGCAACTCCTGAGATCATCAATATAACACCAGCAACTCCTGAGAGCATCAATATAACACCCAGCAACTCCTGAGAGTATCAATATAACACCAGCAACTCCTGAGATCATCAATATAACACCAGCAACTCCTGAGAGCATCAATATAACACCAGCAACTCCTGAGATCATCAATATAACACCCAGCAACTCCTGAGAGCATCAATATAACGCCAGCAACTCCTGAGATCATCAATATAACACCAGCAACTCCTGAGATCATCAATATGACACCCAGCAACTCCTGAGAGCATCAATATGACACCCAGCAACTCCTGAGATCATCAATATAACACCAGCAACTCCTGAGATCATCAATATAACACCAGCAACTCCTGAGATCATCAATATAACACCCAGCAACTCCTGAGAGCATCAATATAACACCCAGCAACTCCTGAGAGCATCAATATAACACCCAGCAACTCCTGAGATCATCAATATAACACAAGCAACTCCTGAGATCATCAATATAACACCCAGCAACTCCTGAGATCATCAATATAACACCAGCAACTCCTGAGAGCATCAATATAACACCAGCAACTCCTGAGATCATCAATATAACACTCAGCAACTCCTGAGAGCATCAATATAACACCCAGCAACTCCTGAGATCATCAATATAACACCCAGCAACTCCTGAGAGCATCAATATAACACCCAGCAACTCCTGAGATCATCAAAATAACACCCAGCAACTCCTGAGAGCATCAATATAACACCCAGCAATTCCTGAGAGGATCAATATAACACCATTAACTCCTGAGAGCATCAATATAACACCCAGCAACTCCTGAGAGCATCAATATAACACCAGCAACTCCTGAGAGCATCAATATAACACCCAGCAACTCCTGAGATCATCAATATAACACCCAGCAACTCCTGAGAGCATCAATATAACACCAGCAATTCCTGAGAGCATCAATATAACACCCAGCAACTCCTGAGATCATCAGCAACTCCTGAGAGCATCAATATAACACCCAGCAACTCCTGAGATCATCAATATAACACCAGCAACTCCTGAGATCATCAATATAACACCAGCAACTCCTGAGATCATCAATATAACACCCAGCAACTCCTGAGAGTATCAATATAACAACAGCAACTCCTGAGATCATCAATATAACACCAGCAACTCCTGAGAGCATCAATATAACACCAGCAACTCCTGAGATCATCAATATAACACCCAGCAACTCCTGAGAGCATCAATATAACGCCAGCAACTCCTGAGATCATCAATATAACACCAGCAACTCCTGAGATCATCAATATAACACCCAGCAACCCCTGAGAGCATCAATATAACACCAGCAACTCCTGAGAGCATCAATATAACACCAGCAACTCCTGAGAGCATCAATATAACACCAGCAACTCCTGAGATCATCAATATAACACCAGCAACTCCTGAGATCATCAATATAACACCAGCAACTCCTGAGAGCATCAATATAACACCCAGCAACTCCTGAGAGCATCAATATAACACCCAGCAACTCCTGAGACCATCAATATAACACCCAGCAACTCCTGAGAGCATCAATATAACACCAGCAACTCCTGAGAGCATCAATATAACACCAGCAACTCCTGAGAGCATCAATATAACACCAGCAACTCCTGAGAGCATCAATATAACACCAGCAACTCCTGAGAGCATCAATATAACACCCAGCAACTCCTGAGATCATCAGCAACTCCTGAGAGCATCAATATAACACCAGCAACTCCTGAGAGCATCAATATAACACCAGCAACTCCTGAGATCATCAATATAACACCAGCAACTCCTGAGATCATCAATATAACACCAGCAACTCCTGAGAGCATCAATATAACACCAGCAATTCTTGAGAGCATCAATATAACACCAGCAATTCCTGAGAGCATCAATATAACACCAGCAATTCCTGAGATCATCAATATAACACCAGCAATTCCTGAGAGCATCAATATAACACCAGCAACTCCTGAGATCATCAATATAACACCAGCAACTCCTGAGATCATCAATATAACATCCAGCAACTCCTGAGAGCATCAATATAACACCAGCAATTCCTGAGAGCATCAATATAACACCAGCAACTCCTGAGATCATCAATATAACACCAGCAACTCCTGAGATCATCAATATAACACCAGCAACTCCTGAGATCATCAATATAACACCAGCAACTCCTGAGATCATCAATATAACACCAGCAACTCCTGAGATCATCAATATAACACCAGCAACTCCTGAGAGCATCAATATAACACCCAGCAACTCCTGAGATCATCAATATAACACCAGCAACTCCTGAGATCATCAGCAACTCCTGAGAGCATCAATATAACACCAGCAACTCCTGAGATCATCAATATAACACCCAGCAACTCCTGAGATCATCAATATAACACCAGCAACTCCTGAGATCATCAATATAACACCCAGCAACTCCTGAGAGCATCAATATAACACCAGCAACTCATGAGAGGATCAATATAACACCAGCAACTCCTGAGATCATCAATATAACACCAGCAATTCCTGAGAGGATCAATATAACACCAGCAAATCCTGAGATCATCAATATAACACCAGCAACTCCTGAGAGCATCAATATAACACCAGCAACTCCTGAGATCATCAATATAACACCAGCAACTCCTGAGATCATCAATATAACACCAGCAACTCCTGAGAGCATCAATATAACACCCAGCAACTCCTGAGATCATCAATATAACACCCAGCAACTCCTGAGAGCATCAATATAACACCCAGCAACTCCTGAGAGCATCAATATAACACCCAGCAATTCCTGAGAGGATCAATATAACACCAGCAACTCCTGAGAGCACCAATATAACACCCAGCAACTCCTGAGAGCATCAATATAACACCAGCAACTCCTGAGATCATCAATATAACACCAGCAACTCCTGAGAGCATCAATATAACACCCAGCAACTCCTGAGAGTATCAATATAACACCAGCAACTCCTGAGATCATCAATATAACACCAGCAACTCCTGAGAGCATCAATATAACACCAGCAACTCCTGAGATCATCAATATAACACCCAGCAACTCCTGAGAGCATCAATATAACGCCAGCAACTCCTGAGATCATCAATATAACACCAGCAACTCCTGAGATCATCAATATGACACCCAGCAACTCCTGAGAGCATCAATATGACACCCAGCAACTCCTGAGATCATCAATATAACACCAGCAACTCCTGAGATCATCAATATAACACCAGCAACTCCTGAGATCATCAATATAACACCCAGCAACTCCTGAGAGCATCAATATAACACCCAGCAACTCCTGAGAGCATCAATATAACACCCAGCAACTCCTGAGATCATCAATATAACACAAGCAACTCCTGAGATCATCAATATAACACCCAGCAACTCCTGAGATCATCAATATAACACCAGCAACTCCTGAGAGCATCAATATAACACCAGCAACTCCTGAGATCATCAATATAACACTCAGCAACTCCTGAGAGCATCAATATAACACCCAGCAACTCCTGAGATCATCAATATATTGATGCTCTCAGGAGTTGCTGGGTGTTATATTGATGATCTCAGGAGTTGCTGGGTGTTATATTGATGCTCTCAGGAGTTGCTGAGTGTTATATTGATGCTCTCAGGAGTTGCTGGGTGTTATTTTGATGATCTCAGGAGTTGCTGGGTGTTATATTGATGCTCTCAGGAGTTGCTGGGTGTTATAACACCCAGCAACTCCTGAGATCATCAAAATAACACCCAGCAACTCCTGAGAGCATCAATATAACACCCAGCAATTCCTGAGAGGATCAATATAACACCATTAACTCCTGAGAGCATCAATATAACACCCAGCAACTCCTGAGAGCATCAATATAACACCAGCAACTCCTGAGAGCATCAATATAACACCCAGCAACTCCTGAGATCATCAATATAACACCCAGCAACTCCTGAGAGCATCAATATAACACCAGCAATTCCTGAGAGCATCAATATAACACCCAGCAACTCCTGAGATCATCAGCAACTCCTGAGAGCATCAATATAACACCCAGCAACTCCTGAGATCATCAATATAACACCAGCAACTCCTGAGATCATCAATATAACACCAGCAACTCCTGAGATCATCAATATAACACCCAGCAACTCCTGAGAGTATCAATATAACAACAGCAACTCCTGAGATCATCAATATAACACCAGCAACTCCTGAGAGCATCAATATAACACCAGCAACTCCTGAGATCATCAATATAACACCCAGCAACTCCTGAGAGCATCAATATAACGCCAGCAACTCCTGAGATCATCAATATAACACCAGCAACTCCTGAGATCATCAATATAACACCCAGCAACCCCTGAGAGCATCAATATAACACCAGCAACTCCTGAGAGCATCAATATAACACCAGCAACTCCTGAGAGCATCAATATAACACCAGCAACTCCTGAGATCATCAATATAACACCAGCAACTCCTGAGATCATCAATATAACACCAGCAACTCCTGAGAGCATCAATATAACACCCAGCAACTCCTGAGAGCATCAATATAACACCCAGCAACTCCTGAGACCATCAATATAACACCCAGCAACTCCTGAGAGCATCAATATAACACCAGCAACTCCTGAGAGCATCAATATAACACCAGCAACTCCTGAGAGCATCAATATAACACCAGCAACTCCTGAGAGCATCAATATAACACCAGCAACTCCTGAGAGCATCAATATAACACCCAGCAACTCCTGAGATCATCAGCAACTCCTGAGAGCATCAATATAACACCAGCAACTCCTGAGAGCATCAATATAACACCAGCAACTCCTGAGATCATCAATATAACACCAGCAACTCCTGAGATCATCAATATAACACCAGCAACTCCTGAGAGCATCAATATAACACCAGCAATTCTTGAGAGCATCAATATAACACCAGCAATTCCTGAGAGCATCAATATAACACCAGCAATTCCTGAGATCATCAATATAACACCAGCAATTCCTGAGAGCATCAATATAACACCAGCAACTCCTGAGATCATCAATATAACACCAGCAACTCCTGAGATCATCAATATAACATCCAGCAACTCCTGAGAGCATCAATATAACACCAGCAATTCCTGAGAGCATCAATATAACACCAGCAACTCCTGAGATCATCAATATAACACCAGCAACTCCTGAGATCATCAATATAACACCAGCAACTCCTGAGATCATCAATATAACACCAGCAACTCCTGAGATCATCAATATAACACCAGCAACTCCTGAGATCATCAATATAACACCAGCAACTCCTGAGAGCATCAATATAACACCCAGCAACTCCTGAGATCATCAATATAACACCAGCAACTCCTGAGATCATCAGCAACTCCTGAGAGCATCAATATAACACCAGCAACTCCTGAGATCATCAATATAACACCCAGCAACTCCTGAGATCATCAATATAACACCAGCAACTCCTGAGATCATCAATATAACACCCAGCAACTCCTGAGAGTATCAATATAACACCCATCAACTCCTGAGAGCATCAATGTAACACCAGCAACTCCTGAGATCATCAGCAACTCCTGAGAGCATCAATATAACACCAGCAACTCCTGAGATCATCAATATAACACCCAGCAACTCCTGAGATCATCAATATAACACCAGCAACTCCTGAGATCATCAATATAACACCCAGCAACTCCTGGGATCATCAATATAACACCATGCAACTCCTGAGAGCATCAATATAACACCAGCAACTCCTGAGATCATCAATATAACACCCAGCAACTCCTGAGAGTATCAATATAACACCCAGCAACTCCTGAGAGCATCAATATAACACCAGCAACTCCTGAGATCATCAATATAACACCAGCAACTCCTGAGATCATCAATATAACACCAGCAACTCCTGAGATCATCAATATAACACCCAGCAACTCCTGAGAGCATCAATATAACACCAGCAACTCCTGAGAGCATCAATATAACACCCAGCAACTCCTGAGAGCATCAATATAACACCAGCAACTCCCGAGATCATCAATATAACACCAGCAACTCCTGAGAGCATCAATATAACACCCAGCAACTCCTGAGAGTATCAATATAACACCCAGCAACTCCTGAGAGCATCAATATAACACCAGCAACTCCTGATATCATCAATATAACACCAGCAACTCCTGAGAGCATCAATATAACACCAGCAACTCCTGAGATCATCAATATAACTCCAGCAACTCCTGAGAGCATCAATATAACACCCAGCAACTCCTGAGAGCATCAATATAACACCAGCAACTCCTGAGATCATCAATATAACACCAGCAACTCCTGAGATCATCAATATAACACCCAGCAACTCCTGAGAGCATCAATATAACACCAGCAACTCCTGAGAGCATCAATATAACACCCAGCAACTCCTGAGAGCATCAATATAACACCAGCAACTCCTGAGATCAACAATATAACACCCAGCAACTCCTGAGTGTATCAATATAACACCCAGCAACTCCTGAGAGCATCAATATAACACCAGCAACTCCTGATATCATCAATATAACACCAGCAACTCCTGAGAGCATCAATATAACACCAGCAACTCCTGAGATCATCAATATAACACCAGCAACTCCTGAGATCATCAATATAACACCAGCAACTCCTGAGAGCATCAATATAACACCCAGCAACTCCTGAGAGCATCAATATAACACCAGCAACTCCTGAGATCATCAATATAACACCCAGCAACTCCTGAGAGTATCAATATAACACCCAGCAACTCCTGAGAGCATCAATATAACACCAGCAACTCCTGATATCATCAATATAACACCAGCAACTCCTGAGAGCATCAATATAACACCAGCAACTCCTGAGATCATCAATATAACACCAGCAACTCCCGAGAGCATCAATATAACACCCAGCAACTCCTGAGTGCATCAATATAACACCAGCAACTCCTGAGATCATCAATATAACACCCAGCAACTCCTGAGAGCATCAATATAACACCCAGCAACTCCTGAGAGCATCAATATAACACCAGAAACTCCTGATATCATCAATATAACACCAGCAACTCCTGAGAGCATCAATATAACACCAGCAACTCCTGAGAGCATCAATATAACACCAGCAACTCCTGAGAGCATCAATATAACACCAGCAACTCCTGAGATCATCAATATAACACCCAGAACTCCTGAGAGTATCAATATAACACCCAGCAACTCCTGAGAGCATTAATATAACACCAGCAACTCCTGATATCATCAATATAACACCAGCAACTCCTGAGAGCATCAATATAACACCAGCAACTCCTGAGATCATCAATATAACACCAGCAACTCCTGATATCATCAATATAACACCAGCAACTCCTGAGATCATCAATATAACACCCAGCAACTCCTGAGAGCATCAATATAACACCAGCAACTCCTGATATCATCAATATAACACCAGCAACTCCTGAGATCATCAATATAACACCCAGCAACTCCTGAGAGCATCAATATAACACCAGCAACTCCTGAGAGCATCAATATAACACCAGCAACTCCTGAGATCATCAATATAACACCAGCAACTCCTGATATCATCAATATAACACCAGCAACTCCTGAGAGCATCAATATAACACCCAGCAACTCCTGAGAGCATCAATATAACACCAGCAACTCCTGAGATCATCAATATAACACCCAGCAACTCCTGAGAGCATCAATATAACACCAGCAACTCCTGAGATCATCAATATAACACCCAGCAACTCCTGAGTGTATCAATATAACACCCAGCAACTCCTGAGAGCATCAATATAACACCAGCAACTCCTGATATCATCAATATAACACCAGCAACTCCTGAGAGCATCATTATAACACCAGCAACTCCTGAGATCATCAATATAACACCAGCAACTCCTGAGATCATCAATATAACACCAGCAACTCCTGAGAGCATCAATATAACACCCAGCAACTCCTGAGAGCATCAATATGACACCAGCAACTCCTGAGAGCATCAATATAACACCAGCAACTCCTGATATCATCAATATAACACCAGCAACTCCTGAGATCATCAATATAACACCCAGCAACTCCTGAGAGCATCAATATAACACCAGCAACTCCTGAGAGCATCAATATAACACCAGCAACTCCTGAGATCATCAATATAACACCAGCAACTCCTGATATCATCAATACAACACCAGCAACTCCTGAGAGTATCAATATAACACCCAGCAACTCCTGAGAGCATCAATATAACACCAGCAACTCCTGAGATCATCAATATAACACCCAGCAACTCCTGAGAGCATCAATATAACACCAGCAACTCCTGAGATCATCAATATAACACCCAGCAACTCCTGAGTGTATCAATATAACACCCAGCAACTCCTGAGAGCATCAATATAACACCAGCAACTCCTGATATCATCAATATAACACCAGCAACTCCTGAGAGCATCAATATAACACCAGCAACTCATGAGATCATCAATATAACACCAGCAACTCCTGAGATCATCAATATAACACCAGCAACTCCTGAGAGCATCAATATAACACCCAGCAACTCCTGAGAGCATCAATATAACACCAGCAATTCCTGAGATCATCAATATAACACCCAGCAACTCCTGAGAGTATCAATATAACACCCAGCAACTCCTGAGAGTATCAATATAACACCCAGCAACTCCTGAGAGCATCAATATAACACCAGCAACTCCTGATATCATCAATATAACACCAGCAACTCCTGAGAGCATCAATATAACACCAGCAACTCCTGAGATCATCAATATAACACCAGCAACTCCAGAGAGCATCAATATAACACCCAGCAACTCCTGAGAGCATCAATATAACACCAGCAACTCCTGAGATCATCAATATAACACCCAGCAACTCCTGAGAGTATCAATATAACACCCAGCAACTCCTGAGAGCATCAATATAACACCAGCAACTCCTGATATCATCAATATAACACCAGCAACTCCTGAGAGCATCAATATAACACCAGCAACTCCTGAGAGCATCAATATAACACCAGCAACTCCTGAGAGCATCAATATAACACCCAGCAACTCCTGAGAGCATCAATATAACACCAGCAACTCCTGAGATCATCAATATAACACCCAGCAACTCCTGAGAGTATCAATATAACACCCAGCAACTCCTGAGAGCATCAATATAACACCAGCAACTCCTGATATCATCAATATAACACCAGCAACTCCTGAGAGCATCAATATAACACCAGCAACTCCTGAGATCATCAATATAACACCAGCAACTCCTGATATCATCAATATAACACCAGCAACTCCTGAGATCATCAATATAACACCCAGCAACTCCTGAGAGCATCAATATAACACCAGCAACTCCTGATATCATCAATATAACACCAGCAACTCCTGAGATCATCAATATAACACCCAGCAACTCCTGAGAGCATCAATATAACACCAGCAACTCCTGAGATCATCAATATAACACCCAGCAACTCCTGAGATCATCAATATAACACCCAGCAACTCCTGAGAGCATCAATATAACACCCAGCAACTCCTGAGAGCATCAATATAACACCCAGCAATTCCTGAGAGGATCAATATAACACCAGCAACTCCTGAGAGCACCAATATAACACCCAGCAACTCCTGAGAGCATCAATATAACACCAGCAACTCCTGAGATCATCAATATAACACCAGCAACTCCTGAGAGCATCAATATAACACCCAGCAACTCCTGAGAGTATCAATATAACACCAGCAACTCCTGAGATCATCAATATAACACCAGCAACTCCTGAGAGCATCAATATAACACCAGCAACTCCTGAGATCATCAATATAACACCCAGCAACTCCTGAGAGCATCAATATAACGCCAGCAACTCCTGAGATCATCAATATAACACCAGCAACTCCTGAGATCATCAATATGACACCCAGCAACTCCTGAGAGCATCAATATGACACCCAGCAACTCCTGAGATCATCAATATAACACCAGCAACTCCTGAGATCATCAATATAACACCAGCAACTCCTGAGATCATCAATATAACACCCAGCAACTCCTGAGAGCATCAATATAACACCCAGCAACTCCTGAGAGCATCAATATAACACCCAGCAACTCCTGAGATCATCAATATAACACAAGCAACTCCTGAGATCATCAATATAACACCCAGCAACTCCTGAGATCATCAATATAACACCAGCAACTCCTGAGAGCATCAATATAACACCAGCAACTCCTGAGATCATCAATATAACACTCAGCAACTCCTGAGAGCATCAATATAACACCCAGCAACTCCTGAGATCATCAATATAACACCCAGCAACTCCTGAGAGCATCAATATAACACCCAGCAACTCCTGAGATCATCAAAATAACACCCAGCAACTCCTGAGAGCATCAATATAACACCCAGCAATTCCTGAGAGGATCAATATAACACCATTAACTCCTGAGAGCATCAATATAACACCCAGCAACTCCTGAGAGCATCAATATAACACCAGCAACTCCTGAGAGCATCAATATAACACCCAGCAACTCCTGAGATCATCAATATAACACCCAGCAACTCCTGAGAGCATCAATATAACACCAGCAATTCCTGAGAGCATCAATATAACACCCAGCAACTCCTGAGATCATCAGCAACTCCTGAGAGCATCAATATAACACCCAGCAACTCCTGAGATCATCAATATAACACCAGCAACTCCTGAGATCATCAATATAACACCAGCAACTCCTGAGATCATCAATATAACACCCAGCAACTCCTGAGAGTATCAATATAACAACAGCAACTCCTGAGATCATCAATATAACACCAGCAACTCCTGAGAGCATCAATATAACACCAGCAACTCCTGAGATCATCAATATAACACCCAGCAACTCCTGAGAGCATCAATATAACGCCAGCAACTCCTGAGATCATCAATATAACACCAGCAACTCCTGAGATCATCAATATAACACCCAGCAACCCCTGAGAGCATCAATATAACACCAGCAACTCCTGAGAGCATCAATATAACACCAGCAACTCCTGAGAGCATCAATATAACACCAGCAACTCCTGAGATCATCAATATAACACCAGCAACTCCTGAGATCATCAATATAACACCAGCAACTCCTGAGAGCATCAATATAACACCCAGCAACTCCTGAGAGCATCAATATAACACCCAGCAACTCCTGAGACCATCAATATAACACCCAGCAACTCCTGAGAGCATCAATATAACACCAGCAACTCCTGAGAGCATCAATATAACACCAGCAACTCCTGAGAGCATCAATATAACACCAGCAACTCCTGAGAGCATCAATATAACACCAGCAACTCCTGAGAGCATCAATATAACACCCAGCAACTCCTGAGATCATCAGCAACTCCTGAGAGCATCAATATAACACCAGCAACTCCTGAGAGCATCAATATAACACCAGCAACTCCTGAGATCATCAATATAACACCAGCAACTCCTGAGATCATCAATATAACACCAGCAACTCCTGAGAGCATCAATATAACACCAGCAATTCTTGAGAGCATCAATATAACACCAGCAATTCCTGAGAGCATCAATATAACACCAGCAATTCCTGAGATCATCAATATAACACCAGCAATTCCTGAGAGCATCAATATAACACCAGCAACTCCTGAGATCATCAATATAACACCAGCAACTCCTGAGATCATCAATATAACATCCAGCAACTCCTGAGAGCATCAATATAACACCAGCAATTCCTGAGAGCATCAATATAACACCAGCAACTCCTGAGATCATCAATATAACACCAGCAACTCCTGAGATCATCAATATAACACCAGCAACTCCTGAGATCATCAATATAACACCAGCAACTCCTGAGATCATCAATATAACACCAGCAACTCCTGAGATCATCAATATAACACCAGCAACTCCTGAGAGCATCAATATAACACCCAGCAACTCCTGAGATCATCAATATAACACCAGCAACTCCTGAGATCATCAGCAACTCCTGAGAGCATCAATATAACACCAGCAACTCCTGAGATCATCAATATAACACCCAGCAACTCCTGAGATCATCAATATAACACCAGCAACTCCTGAGATCATCAATATAACACCCAGCAACTCCTGAGAGTATCAATATAACACCCATCAACTCCTGAGAGCATCAATGTAACACCAGCAACTCCTGAGATCATCAGCAACTCCTGAGAGCATCAATATAACACCAGCAACTCCTGAGATCATCAATATAACACCCAGCAACTCCTGAGATCATCAATATAACACCAGCAACTCCTGAGATCATCAATATAACACCCAGCAACTCCTGGGATCATCAATATAACACCATGCAACTCCTGAGAGCATCAATATAACACCAGCAACTCCTGAGATCATCAATATAACACCCAGCAACTCCTGAGAGTATCAATATAACACCCAGCAACTCCTGAGAGCATCAATATAACACCAGCAACTCCTGAGATCATCAATATAACACCAGCAACTCCTGAGATCATCAATATAACACCAGCAACTCCTGAGATCATCAATATAACACCCAGCAACTCCTGAGAGCATCAATATAACACCAGCAACTCCTGAGAGCATCAATATAACACCCAGCAACTCCTGAGAGCATCAATATAACACCAGCAACTCCCGAGATCATCAATATAACACCAGCAACTCCTGAGAGCATCAATATAACACCCAGCAACTCCTGAGAGTATCAATATAACACCCAGCAACTCCTGAGAGCATCAATATAACACCAGCAACTCCTGATATCATCAATATAACACCAGCAACTCCTGAGAGCATCAATATAACACCAGCAACTCCTGAGATCATCAATATAACTCCAGCAACTCCTGAGAGCATCAATATAACACCCAGCAACTCCTGAGAGCATCAATATAACACCAGCAACTCCTGAGATCATCAATATAACACCAGCAACTCCTGAGATCATCAATATAACACCCAGCAACTCCTGAGAGCATCAATATAACACCAGCAACTCCTGAGAGCATCAATATAACACCCAGCAACTCCTGAGAGCATCAATATAACACCAGCAACTCCTGAGATCAACAATATAACACCCAGCAACTCCTGAGTGTATCAATATAACACCCAGCAACTCCTGAGAGCATCAATATAACACCAGCAACTCCTGATATCATCAATATAACACCAGCAACTCCTGAGAGCATCAATATAACACCAGCAACTCCTGAGATCATCAATATAACACCAGCAACTCCTGAGATCATCAATATAACACCAGCAACTCCTGAGAGCATCAATATAACACCCAGCAACTCCTGAGAGCATCAATATAACACCAGCAACTCCTGAGATCATCAATATAACACCCAGCAACTCCTGAGAGTATCAATATAACACCCAGCAACTCCTGAGAGCATCAATATAACACCAGCAACTCCTGATATCATCAATATAACACCAGCAACTCCTGAGAGCATCAATATAACACCAGCAACTCCTGAGATCATCAATATAACACCAGCAACTCCCGAGAGCATCAATATAACACCCAGCAACTCCTGAGTGCATCAATATAACACCAGCAACTCCTGAGATCATCAATATAACACCCAGCAACTCCTGAGAGCATCAATATAACACCCAGCAACTCCTGAGAGCATCAATATAACACCAGAAACTCCTGATATCATCAATATAACACCAGCAACTCCTGAGAGCATCAATATAACACCAGCAACTCCTGAGAGCATCAATATAACACCAGCAACTCCTGAGAGCATCAATATAACACCAGCAACTCCTGAGATCATCAATATAACACCCAGAACTCCTGAGAGTATCAATATAACACCCAGCAACTCCTGAGAGCATTAATATAACACCAGCAACTCCTGATATCATCAATATAACACCAGCAACTCCTGAGAGCATCAATATAACACCAGCAACTCCTGAGATCATCAATATAACACCAGCAACTCCTGATATCATCAATATAACACCAGCAACTCCTGAGATCATCAATATAACACCCAGCAACTCCTGAGAGCATCAATATAACACCAGCAACTCCTGATATCATCAATATAACACCAGCAACTCCTGAGATCATCAATATAACACCCAGCAACTCCTGAGAGCATCAATATAACACCAGCAACTCCTGAGAGCATCAATATAACACCAGCAACTCCTGAGATCATCAATATAACACCAGCAACTCCTGATATCATCAATATAACACCAGCAACTCCTGAGAGCATCAATATAACACCCAGCAACTCCTGAGAGCATCAATATAACACCAGCAACTCCTGAGATCATCAATATAACACCCAGCAACTCCTGAGAGCATCAATATAACACCAGCAACTCCTGAGATCATCAATATAACACCCAGCAACTCCTGAGTGTATCAATATAACACCCAGCAACTCCTGAGAGCATCAATATAACACCAGCAACTCCTGATATCATCAATATAACACCAGCAACTCCTGAGAGCATCATTATAACACCAGCAACTCCTGAGATCATCAATATAACACCAGCAACTCCTGAGATCATCAATATAACACCAGCAACTCCTGAGAGCATCAATATAACACCCAGCAACTCCTGAGAGCATCAATATGACACCAGCAACTCCTGAGAGCATCAATATAACACCAGCAACTCCTGATATCATCAATATAACACCAGCAACTCCTGAGATCATCAATATAACACCCAGCAACTCCTGAGAGCATCAATATAACACCAGCAACTCCTGAGAGCATCAATATAACACCAGCAACTCCTGAGATCATCAATATAACACCAGCAACTCCTGATATCATCAATACAACACCAGCAACTCCTGAGAGTATCAATATAACACCCAGCAACTCCTGAGAGCATCAATATAACACCAGCAACTCCTGAGATCATCAATATAACACCCAGCAACTCCTGAGAGCATCAATATAACACCAGCAACTCCTGAGATCATCAATATAACACCCAGCAACTCCTGAGTGTATCAATATAACACCCAGCAACTCCTGAGAGCATCAATATAACACCAGCAACTCCTGATATCATCAATATAACACCAGCAACTCCTGAGAGCATCAATATAACACCAGCAACTCATGAGATCATCAATATAACACCAGCAACTCCTGAGATCATCAATATAACACCAGCAACTCCTGAGAGCATCAATATAACACCCAGCAACTCCTGAGAGCATCAATATAACACCAGCAATTCCTGAGATCATCAATATAACACCCAGCAACTCCTGAGAGTATCAATATAACACCCAGCAACTCCTGAGAGTATCAATATAACACCCAGCAACTCCTGAGAGCATCAATATAACACCAGCAACTCCTGATATCATCAATATAACACCAGCAACTCCTGAGAGCATCAATATAACACCAGCAACTCCTGAGATCATCAATATAACACCAGCAACTCCAGAGAGCATCAATATAACACCCAGCAACTCCTGAGAGCATCAATATAACACCAGCAACTCCTGAGATCATCAATATAACACCCAGCAACTCCTGAGAGTATCAATATAACACCCAGCAACTCCTGAGAGCATCAATATAACACCAGCAACTCCTGATATCATCAATATAACACCAGCAACTCCTGAGAGCATCAATATAACACCAGCAACTCCTGAGAGCATCAATATAACACCAGCAACTCCTGAGAGCATCAATATAACACCCAGCAACTCCTGAGAGCATCAATATAACACCAGCAACTCCTGAGATCATCAATATAACACCCAGCAACTCCTGAGAGTATCAATATAACACCCAGCAACTCCTGAGAGCATCAATATAACACCAGCAACTCCTGATATCATCAATATAACACCAGCAACTCCTGAGAGCATCAATATAACACCAGCAACTCCTGAGATCATCAATATAACACCAGCAACTCCTGATATCATCAATATAACACCAGCAACTCCTGAGATCATCAATATAACACCCAGCAACTCCTGAGAGCATCAATATAACACCAGCAACTCCTGATATCATCAATATAACACCAGCAACTCCTGAGATCATCAATATAACACCCAGCAACTCCTGAGAGCATCAATATAACACCAGCAACTCCTGAGATCATCAATATAACACCCAGCAACTCCTGAGATCATCAATATAACACCCAGCAACTCCTGAGAGCATCAATATAACACCAGCAACTCCTGAGATCATCAATATAACACCCAGCAACTCCTGAGAGTATCAATATAACACCCAGCAACTCCTGAGATCATCAGCAACTCCTGAGAGCATCAATATAACACCAGCAACTACTGAGAGCATCAATATAACACCAGCAACTCCTGAGATCATCAATATAACACCAGCAACTCCTGAGATCATCAATATAACACCAGCAACTCCTGAGAGCATCAATATAACACCAGCAATTCCTGAGAGCATCAATATAACACCAGCAATTCCTGAGAGCATCAATATAACACCAGCAATTCCTGAGATCATCAATATAACACCAGCAATTCCTGAGAGCATCAATATAACACCAGCAACTCCTGAGATCATCAATATAACACCAGCAACTCCTGAGATCATCAATATAACATCCAGCAACTCCTGAGAGCATCAATATAACACCAGCAATTCCTGAGAGCATCAATATAACACCAGCAACTCCTGAGATCATCAATATAACACCAGCAATTCCTGAGAGCATCAATATAACACCAGCAACTCCTGAGATCATCAATATAACACCAGCAACTCCTGAGATCATCAATATAACACCAGCAACTCCTGAGATCATCAATATAACACCAGCAACTCCTGAGAGCATCAATATAACACCCAGCAACTCCTGAGATCATCAATATAACACCAGCAACTCCTGAGATCATCAGCAACTCCTGAGAGCATCAATATAACACCAGCAACTCCTGAGATCATCAATATAACACCCAGCAACTCCTGAGATCATCAATATAACACCAGCAACTCCTGAGATCATCAATATAACACCCAGCAACTCCTGAGATCATCAATATAACACCAGCAACTCCTGAGAGCATCAATATAACACCCAGCAACTCCTGAGAGTATCAATATAACACCCATCAACTCCTGAGAGCATCAATATAACACCAGCAACTCCTGAGATCATCAGCAACTCCTGAGAGCATCAATATAACACCAGTAACTCCTGAGATCATCAATATAACACCCAGCAACTCCTGAGATCATCAATATAACACCAGCAACTCCTGAGATCATCAATATAACACCCAGCAACTCCTGGGATCATCAATATAACACCCAGCAACTCCTGAGAGCATCAATATAACACCAGCAACTCCTGATATCATCAATATAACACCAGCAACTCCTGAGAGCATCAATATAACACCAGCAACACCTGAGATCATCAATATAACACCAGCAACTCCCGAGAGCATCAATATAACACCCAGCAACTCCTGAGTGCATCAATATAACACCAGCAACTCCTGAGATCATCAATATAACACCCAGCAACTCCTGAGAGCATCAATATAACACCCAGCAACTCCTGAGAGCATCAATATAACACCAGAAACTCCTGATATCATCAATATAACACCAGCAACTCCTGAGAGCATCAATATAACACCAGCAACTCCTGAGAGCATCAATATAACACCAGCAACTCCTGAGAGCATCAATATAACACCAGCAACTCCTGAGATCATCAATATAACACCCAGCAACTCCTGAGAGTATCAATATAACACCCAGCAACTCCTGAGAGCATTAATATAACACCAGCAACTCCTGATATCATCAATATAACACCAGCAACTCCTGAGAGCATCAATATAACACCAGCAACTCCTGAGATCATCAATATAACACCAGCAACTCCTGATATCATCAATATAACACCAGCAACTCCTGAGATCATCAATATAACACCCAGCAACTCCTGAGAGCATCAATATAACACCAGCAACTCCTGATATCATCAATATAACACCAGCAACTCCTGAGATCATCAATATAACACCCAGCAACTCCTGAGAGCATCAATATAACACCAGCAACTCCTGAGAGCATCAATATAACACCAGCAACTCCTGAGATCATCAATATAACACCAGCAACTCCTGATATCATCAATATAACACCAGCAACTCCTGAGAGCATCAATATAACACCCAGCAACTCCTGAGAGCATCAATATAACACCAGCAACTCCTGAGATCATCAATATAACACCCAGCAACTCCTGAGAGCATCAATATAACACCAGCAACTCCTGAGATCATCAATATAACACCCAGCAACTCCTGAGTGTATCAATATAACACCCAGCAACTCCTGAGAGCATCAATATAACACCAGCAACTCCTGATATCATCAATATAACACCAGCAACTCCTGAGAGCATCATTATAACACCAGCAACTCCTGAGATCATCAATATAACACCAGCAACTCCTGAGATCATCAATATAACACCAGCAACTCCTGAGAGCATCAATATAACACCCAGCAACTCCTGAGAGCATCAATATGACACCAGCAACTCCTGAGAGCATCAATATAACACCAGCAACTCCTGATATCATCAATATAACACCAGCAACTCCTGAGATCATCAATATAACACCCAGCAACTCCTGAGAGCATCAATATAACACCAGCAACTCCTGAGAGCATCAATATAACACCAGCAACTCCTGAGATCATCAATATAACACCAGCAACTCCTGATATCATCAATATAACACCAGCAACTCCTGAGAGTATCAATATAACACCCAGCAACTCCTGAGAGCATCAATATAACACCAGCAACTCCTGAGATCATCAATATAACACCCAGCAACTCCTGAGAGCATCAATATAACACCAGCAACTCCTGAGATCATCAATATAACACCCAGCAACTCCTGAGTGTATCAATATAACACCCAGCAACTCCTGAGAGCATCAATATAACACCAGCAACTCCTGATATCATCAATATAACACCAGCAACTCCTGAGAGCATCAATATAACACCAGCAACTCATGAGATCATCAATATAACACCAGCAACTCCTGAGATCATCAATATAACACCAGCAACTCCTGAGAGCATCAATATAACACCCAGCAACTCCTGAGAGCATCAATATAACACCAGCAATTCCTGAGATCATCAATATAACACCCAGCAACTCCTGAGAGTATCAATATAACACCCAGCAACTCCTGAGAGTATCAATATAACACCCAGCAACTCCTGAGAGCATCAATATAACACCAGCAACTCCTGATATCATCAATATAACACCAGCAACTCCTGAGAGCATCAATATAACACCAGCAACTCCTGAGATCATCAATATAACACCAGCAACTCCAGAGAGCATCAATATAACACCCAGCAACTCCTGAGAGCATCAATATAACACCAGCAACTCCTGAGATCATCAATATAACACCCAGCAACTCCTGAGAGTATCAATATAACACCCAGCAACTCCTGAGAGCATCAATATAACACCAGCAACTCCTGATATCATCAATATAACACCAGCAACTCCTGAGAGCATCAATATAACACCAGCAACTCCTGAGAGCATCAATATAACACCAGCAACTCCTGAGAGCATCAATATAACACCCAGCAACTCCTGAGAGCATCAATATAACACCAGCAACTCCTGAGATCATCAATATAACACCCAGCAACTCCTGAGAGTATCAATATAACACCCAGCAACTCCTGAGAGCATCAATATAACACCAGCAACTCCTGATATCATCAATATAACACCAGCAACTCCTGAGAGCATCAATATAACACCAGCAACTCCTGAGATCATCAATATAACACCAGCAACTCCTGATATCATCAATATAACACCAGCAACTCCTGAGATCATCAATATAACACCCAGCAACTCCTGAGAGCATCAATATAACACCAGCAACTCCTGATATCATCAATATAACACCAGCAACTCCTGAGATCATCAATATAACACCCAGCAACTCCTGAGAGCATCAATATAACACCAGCAACTCCTGAGATCATCAATATAACACCCAGCAACTCCTGAGATCATCAATATAACACCCAGCAACTCCTGAGAGCATCAATATAACACCAGCAACTCCTGAGATCATCAATATAACACCCAGCAACTCCTGAGAGTATCAATATAACACCCAGCAACTCCTGAGATCATCAGCAACTCCTGAGAGCATCAATATAACACCAGCAACTACTGAGAGCATCAATATAACACCAGCAACTCCTGAGATCATCAATATAACACCAGCAACTCCTGAGATCATCAATATAACACCAGCAACTCCTGAGAGCATCAATATAACACCAGCAATTCCTGAGAGCATCAATATAACACCAGCAATTCCTGAGAGCATCAATATAACACCAGCAATTCCTGAGATCATCAATATAACACCAGCAATTCCTGAGAGCATCAATATAACACCAGCAACTCCTGAGATCATCAATATAACACCAGCAACTCCTGAGATCATCAATATAACATCCAGCAACTCCTGAGAGCATCAATATAACACCAGCAATTCCTGAGAGCATCAATATAACACCAGCAACTCCTGAGATCATCAATATAACACCAGCAATTCCTGAGAGCATCAATATAACACCAGCAACTCCTGAGATCATCAATATAACACCAGCAACTCCTGAGATCATCAATATAACACCAGCAACTCCTGAGATCATCAATATAACACCAGCAACTCCTGAGAGCATCAATATAACACCCAGCAACTCCTGAGATCATCAATATAACACCAGCAACTCCTGAGATCATCAGCAACTCCTGAGAGCATCAATATAACACCAGCAACTCCTGAGATCATCAATATAACACCCAGCAACTCCTGAGATCATCAATATAACACCAGCAACTCCTGAGATCATCAATATAACACCCAGCAACTCCTGAGATCATCAATATAACACCAGCAACTCCTGAGAGCATCAATATAACACCCAGCAACTCCTGAGAGTATCAATATAACACCCATCAACTCCTGAGAGCATCAATATAACACCAGCAACTCCTGAGATCATCAGCAACTCCTGAGAGCATCAATATAACACCAGTAACTCCTGAGATCATCAATATAACACCCAGCAACTCCTGAGATCATCAATATAACACCAGCAACTCCTGAGATCATCAATATAACACCCAGCAACTCCTGGGATCATCAATATAACACCCAGCAACTCCTGAGAGCATCAATATAACACCAGCAACTCCTGAGATCATCAATATAACACCCAGCAACTCCTGAGAGTATCAATATAACACCCAGCAACTCCTGAGAGCATCAATATAACACCAGCAACTCCTGAGATCATCAATATAACACCAGCAACTCCTGAGATCATCAATATAACACCAGCAACTCCTGAGATCATCAATATAACACCCAGCAACTCCTGAGAGCATCAATATAACACCAGCAACTCCTGAGAGCATCAATATAACACCCAGCAACTCCTGAGAGCATCAATATAACACCAGCAACTCCTGAGATCATCAATATAACACCAGCAACTCCTGAGATCATCAATATAACACCCAGCAACTCCTGAGAGCATCAATATAACACCAGCAACTCCTGAGATCATCAATATAACACCCAGCAACTCCTGAGAGCATCAATATAACACCAGCAACTCCTGAGAGCATCAATATAACACCCAGCAACTCCTGAGAGCATCAATATAACACCAGCAACTCCTGAGATCATCAATATAACACCCAGCAACTCCTGAGTGTAACAATATAACACCCAGCAACTCCTGAGAGCATCAATATAACACCAGCAACTCCTGATATCATCAATATAACACCAGCAACTCCTGAGAGCATCAATATAACACCAGCAACTCCTGAGATCATCAATATAACACCAGCAACTCCTGAGATCATCAATATAACACCAGCAACTCCTGAGAGCATCAATATAACACCCAGCAACTCCTGAGAGCATCAATATAACACCAGCAACTCCTGAGATCATCAATATAACACCCAGCAACTCCTGAGAGTATCAATATAACACCCAGCAACTCCTGAGAGCATCAATATAACACCAGCAACTCCTGATATCATCAATATAACACCAGCAACTCCTGAGAGCATCAATATAACACCAGCAACTCCTGAGATCATCAATATAACTCCAGCAACTCCTGAGAGCATCAATATAACACCCAGCAACTTCTGAGAGCATCAATATAACACCAGCAACTCCTGAGATCATCAATATAACACCAGCAACTCCTGAGATCATCAATATAACACCCAGCAACTCCTGAGAGCATCAATATAACACCAGCAACTCCTGAGAGCATCAATATAACACCCAGCAACTCCTGAGAGCATCAATATAACACCAGCAACTCCTGAGATCATCAATATAACACCCAGCAACTCCTGAGTGTATCAATATAACACCCAGCAACTCCTGAGAGCATCAATATAACACCAGCAACTCCTGATATCATCAATATAACACCAGCAACTCCTGAGAGCATCAATATAACACCAGCAACTCCTGAGATCATCAATATAACACCAGCAACTCCTGAGATCATCATTATAACACCAGCAACTCCTGAGAGCATCAATATAACACCCAGCAACTCCTGAGAGCATCAATATAAGACCAGCAACTCCTGAGATCATCAATATAACACCCAGCAACTCCTGAGAGTATCAATATAACACCCAGCAACTCCTGAGAGCATCAATATAACACCAGCAACTCCTGATATCATCAATATAACACCAGCAACTCCTGAGAGCATCAATATAACACCAGCAACTCCTGAGATCATCAATATAACACCAGCAACTCCCGAGAGCATCAATATAACACCCAGCAACTCCTGAGTGCATCAATATAACACCAGCAACTCCTGAGATCATCAATATAACACCCAGCAACACCTGAGAGCATCAATATAACACCCAGCAATTCCTGAGAGCATCAATATAACACCAGCAACTCCTGATATCATCAATATAACACCAGCAACTCCTGAGAGCATCAATATAACACCAGCAACTCCTGAGAGCATCAATATAACACCAGCAAATCCTGAGAGCATCAATATAACACCAGCAACTCCTGAGATCATCAATATAACACCCAGCAACTCCTGAGAGTATCAATATAACACCCAGCAACTCCTGAGAGCATTAATATAACACCAGCAACTCCTGATATCATCAATATAACACCAGCAACTCCTGAGAGCATCAATATAACACCAGCAACTCCTGAGATCATCAATATAACACCAGCAACTCCTGATATCATCAATATAACACCAGCAACTCCTGAGATCATCAATATAACACCCAGCAACTCCTGAGAGCATCAATATAACACCAGCAACTCCTGATATCATCAATATAACACCAGCAACTCCTGAGATCATCAATATAACACCCAGCAACTCCTGAGAGCATCAATATAACACCAGCAACTCCTGAGAGCATCAATATAACACCAGCAACTCCTGAGATCATCAATATAACACCAGCAACTCCTGATATCATCAATATAACACCAGCAACTCCTGAGAGCACCAATATAACACCCAGCAACTCCTGAGAGCATCAATATAACACCAGCAACTCCTGAGATCATCAATATAACACCCAGCAACTCCTGAGAGCATCAATATAACACCAGCAACTCCTGAGATCATCAATATAACACCCAGCAACTCCTGAGTGTATCAATATAACACCCAGCAACTCCTGAGAGCATCAATATAACACCAGCAACTCCTGATATCATCAATATAACACCAGCAACTCCTGAGAGCATCAATATAACACCAGCAACTCCTGATATCATCAATATAACACCAGCAACTCCTGAGAGCATCAATATAACACCAGCAACTCCTGAGATCATCAATATAACACCAGCAACTCCTGAGATCATCAATATAACACCAGCAACTCCTGAGAGCATCAATATAACACCCAGCAACTCCTGAGAGCATCAATATAACACCAGCAACTCCTGATATCATCAATATAACACCAGCAACTCCTGAGATCATCAATATAACACCCAGCAACTCCTGAGAGCATCAATATAACACCAGCAACTCCTGAGAGCATCAATATAACACCAGCAACTCCTGAGATCATCAATATAACACCAGCAACTCCTGATATCATCAATATAACACCAGCAACTCCTGAGAGCATCAATATAACACCCAGCAACTCCTGAGAGCATCAATATAACACCAGCAACTCCTGAGATCATCAATATAACACCCAGCAACTCCTGAGAGCATCAATATAACACCAGCAACTCCTGAGATCATCAATATAACACCCAGCAACTCCTGAGTGTATCAATATAACACCAGCAACTCCTGAGAGCATCAATATAACACCAGCAACTCCTGATATAATCAATATAACACCAGCAACTCCTGAGAGCATCAATATAACACCAGCAACTCCTGAGATCATCAATATAACACCAGCAACTCCTGAGATCATCAATATAACACCAGCAACTCCTGAGAGCATCAATATAACACCCAGCAACTCCTGAGAGCATCAATATAACACCAGCAATTCCTGATATCATCAATATAACACCCAGCAACTCCTGAGAGTATCAATATAACACCCAGCAACTCCTGAGAGTATCAATATAACACCATCAACTCCTGAGAGCATCAATATAACACCAGCAACTCCTGAGATCATCAATATAACACCAACAACTCCAGAGAGCATCAATATAACACCCAGCAACTCCTGAGAGCATCAATATAACACCAGCAACTCCTGAGATCATCAATATAACACCCAGCAACTCCTGAGAGTATCAATATAACACCCAGCAACTCCTGAGAGCATCAATATAACACCAGCAACTCCTGATATCATCAATATAACACCAGCAACTCCTGAGAGCATCAATATAACACCAGCAACTCCTGAGAGCATCAATATAACACCAGCAACTCCTGAGAGCATCAATATAACACCCAGCAACTCCTGAGAGCATCAATATAACACCAGCAACTCCTGAGATCATCAATATAACACCCAGCAACTCCTGAGAGTATCAATATAACACCCAGCAACTCCTGAGAGCATCAATATAACACCAGAAACTCCTGATATCATCAATATAACACCAGCAACTCCTGAGATCATCAATATAACACCAGCAACTCCTGAGATCATCAATATAACACCAGCAACTCCTGATATCATCAATATAACACCAGCAACTCCTGAGATCATCAATATAACACCCAGCAACTCCTGAGAGCATCAATATAACACCAGCAACTCCTGATATCATCAATATAACACCAGCAACTCCTGAGATCATCAATATAACACCCAGTAACTCCTGAGAGCATCAATATAACACCAGCAACTCCTGAGATCATCAATATAACACCCAGCAACTCCTGAGATCATCAATATAACACCCAGCAACTCCTGAGAGCATCAATATAACACCCAGCAACTCCTGAGAGCATCAATATAACACCAGCAACTCCTGAGAGCATCAATATAACACCAGCAACTCCTGAGATCATCAATATAACACCAGCAACTCCTGAGATCATCAATATAACACCAGCAACTACTGAGAGCATCAATATAACACCAGCAACTCCTGAGAGAATCAATATAACACCCAGCAACTCCTGAGAGCATCAATATAACACCAGCAACTCCTGAGATCATCAATATAACACCCAGCAACTCCTGAGAGTATCAATATAACACCCAGCAACTCCTGATATCATCAATATAACACCAGCAACTCCTGAGAGCATCAATATAACACCAGCAACTCCTGAGATCATCAATATAACACCAGCAACTCCTGATATCATCAATATAACACCAGCAACTCCTGAGATCATCAATATAACACCCAGCAACTCCTGAGAGCATCAATATAACACCAGCAACTCCTGATATCATCAATATAACACCAGCAACTCCTGAGATCATCAATATAACACCCAGCAACTCCTGAGAGCATCAATATAACACCAGCAACTCCTGAGATCATCAATATAACACCCAGCAACTCCTGAGATCATCAATATAACACCCAGCAACTCCTGAGAGCATCAATATAACACCAGCAACTCCTGAGATCATCAATATAACACCCAGCAACTCCTGAGAGCATCAATATAACACCAGCAACTCCTGAGATCATCAATATAACACCCAGCAACTCCTGAGAGCATCAATATAACACCAGCAACTCCTGAGATCATCAATATAACACCAGCAACTCATGATATCATCAATATAACACCCAGCAACTCCTGAGATCATCAATATAACACCCAGCAACTCCTGAGAGCATCAATATAACACCAGCAACTCCTGAGATCATCAATATAACACCAGCAACTCCTGATATCATCAATATTACACCCAGCAACTCCTGAGATCATCAATATAACACCAGCAACTCCTGAGATCATCAATATAACACCCAGCAACTCCTGAGAGCATCAATATAACACCCAGCAACTCCTGAGAGCATCAATATAACACCAGCAACTCCTGAGATCATCAATATAACACCCAGCAACTCCTGAGAGCATCAATATAACACCCAGCAACTCCTGAGAGCATCAATATAACACCCAGCAACTCCTGAGAGCATCAATATAACACCCAGCAACTCCTGAGATCATCAATATAACACCCAGCAACTCCTGAGAGCATCAATATAACACCCAGCAACTCCTGAGAGCATCAATATAACACCAGCAACTCCTGAGAGCATCAATATAACACCCAGCAACTCCTGAGAGCATCAATATAACACCAGCAACTCCTGAGAGCATCAATATAACACCAGCAACTCCTGAGATCATCAATATAACACCAGCAACTCCTGAGATCATCAATATAACACCAGCAACTACTGAGAGCATCAATATAACACCAGCAACTCCTGAGAGCATCAATATAACACCCAGCAACTCCTGAGAGCATCAATATAACACCCAGCAACTCCTGAGAGCATCAATATAACACCAGCAACTCCTGAGAGCATCAATATAACACCAGCAACTCCTGAGATCATCAATATAACACCAGCAACTCCTGATATCATCAATATAACACCAGCAACTCCTGAGATCATCAATATAACACCCAGCATCTCCTGAGAGCATCAATATAACACCCAGCAACTCCTGAGAGCATCAATATAACACCCAGCAACTCCTGAGAGCATCAATATAACACCAGCAACTCCTGAGAGCATCAATATAACACCAGCAACTCCTGAGATCATCAATATAACACCAGCAACTCCTGAGATCATCAATATAACACCAGCAACTCCTGAGAGCATCAATATAACACCAGGAACTCCTGAGATCATCAATATAACACCAGCAACTCCTGATATCATCAATATAACACCAGCAACTCCTGAGAGCATCAATATAACACCAGCAACTCCTGAGATCATCAATATAACACCAGCAACTCCTGATATCATCAATATAACACCAGCAACTCCTGAGATCATCAATATAACACCCAGCAACTCCTGAGAGCATCAATATAACACCAGCAACTCCTGATATCATCAATATAACACCAGCAACTCCTGAGATCATCAATATAACACCCAGCAACTCCTGAGAGCATCAATATAACACCAGCAACTCCTGAGAGCATCAATATAACACCAGCAACTCCTGAGATCATCAATATAACACCAGCAACTCCTGATATCATCAATATAACACCAGCAACTCCTGAGAGCACCAATATAACACCCAGCAACTCCTGAGAGCATCAATATAACACCAGAAACTCCTGAGATCATCAATATAACACCCAGCAACTCCTGAGAGCATCAATATAACACCAGCAACTCCTGAGATCATCAATATAACACCCAGCAACTCCTGAGTGTATCAATATAACACCCAGCAACTCCTGAGAGCATCAATATAACACCAGCAACTCTTGATATCATCAATATAACACCAGCAACTCCTGAGAGCATCAATATAACACCAGCAACTCCTGAGATCATCAATATAACACCAGCAACTCCTGAGATCATCAATATAACACCAGCAACTCCTGAGAGCATCAATATAACACCCAGCAACTCCTGAGAGCATCAATATAACACCAGCAACTCCTGATATCATCAATATAACACCAGCAACTCCTGAGATCATCAATATAACACCCAGCAACTCCTGAGAGCATCAATATAACACCAGCAACTCCTGATATCATCAATATAACACCAGCAACTCCTGAGATCATCAATATAACACCCAGTAACTCCTGAGAGCATCAATATAACACCAGCAACTCCTGAGATCATCAATATAACACCCAGCAACTCCTGAGATCATCAATATAACACCCAGCAACTCCTGAGAGCATCAATATAACACCCAGCAACTCCTGAGAGCATCAATATAACACCAGCAACTCTTGAGAGCATCAATATAACACCAGCAACTCCTGAGATCATCAATATAACACCAGCAACTCCTGAGATCATCAATATAACACCAGCAACTACTGAGAGCATCAATATAACACCAGCAACTCCTGAGAGAATCAATATAACACCCAGCAACTCCTGAGAGCATCAATATAACACCAGCAACTCCTGAGATCATCAATATAACACCCAGCAACTCCTGAGAGTATCAATATAACACCCAGCAACTCCTGAGAGCATCAATATAACACCAGCAACTCCTGATATCATCAATATAACACCAGCAACTCCTGAGAGCATCAATATAACACCAGCAACTCCTGAGATCATCAATATAACACCAGCAACTCCTGATATCATCAATATAACACCAGCAACTCCTGAGAGCATCAATATAACACCAGCAACTCCTGAGATCATCAATATAACTCCAGCAACTCCTGAGAGCATCAATATAACACCAGCAACTCCTGAGATCATCAATATAACACCAGCAACTCATGATATCATCAATATAACACCCAGCATCTCCTGAGATCATCAATAAAACACCCAGCAACTCCTGAGAGCATCAATATAACACCAGCAACTCCTGAGATCATCAATATAACACCAGCAACTCCTGATATCATCAATATAACACCCAGCAACTCCTGAGATCATCAATATAACACCAGCAACTCCTGAGATCATCAATATAACACCCAGCAACTCCTGAGAGCATCAATATAACACCCAGCAACTCCTGAGAGCATCAATATAACACCAGCAACTCCTGAGATCATCAATATAACACCCAGCAACTCCTGAGAGCATCAATATAACACCCAGCAACTCCTGAGAGCATCAATATAACACCCAGCAACTCCTGAGAGCATCAATATAACACCCAGCAACTCCTGAGATCATCAATATAACACCCAGCAACTCCTGAGAGCATCAATATAACACCCAGCAACTCCTGAGAGCATCAATATAACACCAGCAACTCCTGAGAGCATCAATATAACACCCAGCAACTCCTGAGAGCATCAATATAACACCAGCAACTCCTGAGAGCATCAATATAACACCAGCAACTCCTGAGATCATCAATATAACACCAGCAACTCCTGAGATCATCAATATAACACCAGCAACTACTGAGAGCATCAATATAACACCAGCAACTCCTGAGAGCATCAATATAACACCCAGCAACTCCTGAGAGCATCAATATAACACCCAGCAACTCCTGAGAGCATCAATATAACACCAGCAACTCCTGAGAGCATCAATATAACACCAGCAACTCCTGAGATCATCAATATAACACCAGCAACTCCTGATATCATCAATATAACACCAGCAACTCCTGAGATCATCAATATAACACCCAGCATCTCCTGAGAGCATCAATATAACACCCAGCAACTCCTGAGAGCATCAATATAACATCCAGCAACTCCTGAGAGCATCAATATAACACCAGCAACTCCTGAGAGCATCAATATAACACCAGCAACTCCTGAGATCATCAATATAACACCAGCAACTCCTGAGATCATCAATATAACACCAGCAACTCCTGAGAGCATCAATATAACACCAGCAACTCCTGAGATCATCAATATAACACCAGCAACTCCTGATATCATCAATATAACACCAGCAACTCCTGAGAGCATCAATATAACACCAGCAACTCCTGAGATCATCAATATAACACCAGCAACTCCTGATATCATCAATATAACACCAGCAACTCCTGAGATCATCAATATAACACCCAGCAACTCCTGAGAGCATCAATATAACACCAGCAACTCCTGATATCATCAATATAACACCAGCAACTCCTGAGATCATCAATATAACACCCAGCAACTCCTGAGAGCATCAATATAACACCAGCAACTCCTGAGAGCATCAATATAACACCAGCAACTCCTGAGATCATCAATATAACACCAGCAACTCCTGATATCATCAATATAACACCAGCAACTCCTGAGAGCACCAATATAACACCCAGCAACTCCTGAGAGCATCAATATAACACCAGCAACTCCTGAGATCATCAATATAACACCCAGCAACTCCTGAGAGCATCAATATAACACCAGCAACTCCTGAGATCATCAATATAACACCCAGCAACTCCTGAGTGTATCAATATAACACCCAGCAACTCCTGAGAGCATCAATATAACACCAGCAACTCCTGATATCATCAATATAACACCAGCAACTCCTGAGAGTATCAATATAACACCAGCAACTCCTGAGATCATCAATATAACACCAGCAACTCCTGAGATCATCAATATAACACCAGCAACTCCTGAGAGCATCAATATAACACCCAGCAACTCCTGAGAGCATCAATATAACACCAGCAACTCCTGATATCATCAATATAACACCAGCAACTCCTGAGATCATCAATATAACACCCAGCAACTCCTGAGAGCATCAATATAACACCCAGCAACTCCTGAGAGCATCAATATAACACCAGCAACTCCTGAGATCATCAATATAACACCAGCAACTCCTGATATCATCAATATAACACCAGCAACTCCTGAGAGCATCAATATAACACCCAGCAACTCCTGAGAGCATCAATATAACACCAGCAACTCCTGAGATCATCAATATAACACCCAGCAACTCCTGAGAGCATCAATATAACACCAGCAACTCCTGAGATCATCGATATAACACCCAGCAACTCCTGAGTGTATCAATATAACACCAGCAACTCCTGAGAGCATCAATATAACACCAGCAACTCCTGATATCATCAATATAACACCAGCAACTCCTGAGAGCATCAATATAACACCAGCAACTCCTGAGATCATCAATATAACACCAGCAACTCCTGAGATCATCAATATAACACCAGCAACTCCTGAGAGCATCAATATAACACCCAGCAACTCCTGAGAGCATCAATATAACACCAGCAATTCCTGATATCATCAATATAACACCCAGCAACTCCTGAGAGTATCAATATAACACCCAGCAACTCCTGAGAGTATCAATATAACACCAGCAACTCCTGAGAGCATCAATATAACACCAGCAACTCCTGAGATCATCAATATAACACCAACAACTCCAGAGAGCATCAATATAACACCCAGCAACTCCTGAGAGCATCAATATAACACCAGCAACTCCTGAGATCATCAATATAACACCCAGCAACTCCTGAGAGTATCAATATAACACCCAGCAACTCCTGAGAGCATCAATATAACACCAGCAACTCCTGATATCATCAATATAACACCAGCAACTCCTGAGAGCATCAATATAACACCAACAACTCCTGAGAGCATCAATATAACACCAGCAACTCCTGAGAGCATCAATATAACACCCAGCAACTCCTGAGAGCATCAATATAACACCAGCAACTCCTGAGATCATCAATATAACACCCAGCAACTCCTGAGAGTATCAATATAACACCCAGCAACTCCTGAGAGCATCAATATAACACCAGCAACTCCTGATATCATCAATATAACACCAGCAACTCCTGAGAGCATCAATATAACACCAGCAACTCCTGAGATCATCAATATAACACCAGCAACTCCTGATATCATCAATATAACACCAGCAACTCCTGAGATCATCAATATAACACCCAGCAACTCCTGAGAGCATCAATATAACACCAGCAACTCCTGATATCATCAATATAACACCAGCAACTCCTGAGATCATCAATATAACACCCAGTAACTCCTGAGAGCATCAATATAACACCAGCAACTCCTGAGATCATCAATATA